>JABFPJ010002133.1:0-21113 GCA_022817425.1 Gryon sp. ZL-2020
GCGGCTGCCTCGGAGATAAAAATAGCATCTTAAAAAATTAAAATTGGTTGAAATTTCGTCGAGATATGACAACCCAAATATACGAAAATTTTATGGATTTTTCGTAAGACTTTTTATATATATATATTTTTTTTTAATTTTCTTTTTGGCAAACATTTTTTTTAACAAATTTTTTTTTTTCGAAAAAAAATTTTTTTTAAGAAAACTAAGAAATCTAAGAAAAATAAGAAAACCAAGAAAACTAAGTAAACTGAGAAAAACTATTACTATAGTAATTTTCAATATTATTTGAAAAACTGAACTGAATTTGTTCATTTTATTTTTTTTTTTAGAAAATAGAAATGTATTTGATAAATAAAATTTAATGTGTAGCAAAGAATTGAAATTCGATAAACAGAACTTTGAATCGTAATGAATATAATGATATTCCATCTTATAGTTTCTCACCTACTGGGAAAACAGCATATGAAATAAATGTCAGGCTTTTTATTAGCGTTCAATCATTGCAAAGCTAACTAATCAATCTATATATCTTATTAATCTTAATAACGTTATGCAAAAATGAGTTATTATTATTTCAGGTTTATGTTGTTATTTATATGTCGCGTTGTCATTTGGAAGATCATTGCGTGTTTGATTGAAATTAATTGTTACTCATTTTTGGCATACAGTAGGAATTATTTTTGTAGAAAGTCATTTGCGAATATTAGAAATAATATTTAGTTTCGTAATAACACACTGTTAACAATCATTTTTCTCTTCTACAACAAACAATGTTTATTTAATAACATATAATTAAAAAAAATGAATATTATTAAATTCCAATTTTTATAAGTGGAAAGTTTAATAATATTTGTTAAGCGTCATCAAAAAAAAGTAAAATAAAAAGCCCATTGATAAAAACTGAATTCCGATTCTTCACAAACCAAATTTAATGAAATGGCAACTAAACAAAGACACGTTTTACTAAATCGTTGACGTATTTTTATTGTCAAATTAAAAAAAGCAACAAATGATTTATTGCAACGAATATTGTAATACATGTGAAGTAGACAAAAAATTATACAAATAAAAATGCATCTCTAAAACTAATATTTATAATGAACACATTAATATTCAGCCTTTTTAAATGTAAGATTATAAGAATGACCTTTTTTTAATTAATCCTATTTTGCATACAAAAATATATAAATCAGATTACAATTTTTATTATATATGATAAAAAATGACATTAAAAATAACAGAGTGAAATGGAAGTGCGTATCATTAAAAGAACAAATCGTGTTACAATAATTGAATCAAGTGACGTTCGTTCGTACATAGTTTGAATCAAAATATTATTTTGTTTAAAAGTGAATTGAAAATTGTTTTTCACAGCGTGTATGAGATTGCAAAACTCTTATTAATGAAATTACACACTCTGACTTCGTTCAAATTATTTTACATTACTGTGAAAATTAAAAACCTCCATCTTTCTCTGTCTTTTTATTTTCTCTCTCTTGTTTTTTTTCCTTCCAGTCATAACTGATCGCCAGGTAATAATTTTTTGTTAACATAACTATGCATTAATGTGCCTGTCAAACGAACGCGTTAGATAGAAAAATATTAAGTACCGTAATTTTTTAATAGTCATTTTTTTCATTTTATTGCATTTTTATAAATTATTATTTAATATTTGTTTATGATTGTATAAAAAAAAATTAAAATAATGAATTTCATCAAGTTAAGATTTTCAGATAACTCATTTTCAGCAACTTTGGACAATTTTATCCTCTGAGAAATATTGATTTTGATTTAGAAGACAAACAGCAGACAAATAAAGTTAACGTCAATTAATTATGTGAATGATTGTATGATATTATTTTTTGTCGTTCTTTTTTCTATTATCGATTGATTTTTTTATCAGAATTAATTTTATAATAGCCGCTCTTCATTACTTCTTTTGTCATTTGCTATTGACTTTCCGTCAGTTTGACAAACCTTGCTTAAGTTAAAGGCAGCATATAATTGGCTCAAATCTACAAATCTTCAAATCTATAATTCGTATCGAGAGAACAAGCCAAAGCTTTTATTATATCAGACTCTCTTACATAAGGAACTTTAATATATAAATATCTCAAATGTTCTATTTTTATCCTTGAATCAATTATTCATGGAATGAAGTATGTTAAATTAATTATTTATTATTTAATAGCAATTAATATTTAAACATGAAAGATTATACTCTCTTAGAAGGGCATATTTTACGGGAATACACGGTGTCTATTAATAGATGAAGTATAACGAAATATTGATTTACATGGTGCCCATGTAAAAATACTCAAATTCAAATTATATAAACTGAAATTACATTCAAAATAATACTGTAAACAAATAAATTTCATTTGTATTTATTTATTATTATTTATAACTTTATACATTATTCAAGAATGTACTCGATTTCTGAAAATGATTTACATTGTATGATGCGGGTAATATTTTATAAAATTGCATTGTAATTCATTTTTGCAATATCATTTTTTTCCTGATCAACAAACGATCCAGATAATTAATAAATTATCTTCATATTCACAATACAATTTAAATATATTTATCATCAGATTAACCATTAATTGTCTTAGAACAGAAAAATCAATACAAATTCAATTAATTTAGCCAGTTAACTTATTTTTTATAAGCTATCTTCAATGTCTCCTCAAGTTTTCTTCTTTTTTCTCTCTATATTACATATCAGTTATACATTATAATTTAGAATGTAAATTTGTAATTTACATTACATTATTTTTATTTTTTTTATTTATTATTTATATATTATTTATATATTATTTATATAAATTACATTACATAAAAAAATACTATAAAAAATGACAGTTAAAGCAATTATTCAAGTATTCAAAATCAAAAAATTAAACAATCAAAATAATTGTTTACTTATATAAAAAAATTGCAAAATTGCAAAACTGAGAATAATAGATAGTCAAATTGACTAATCTGACAGCTGTTTTCGCTATCCAGATAGTTGTTTTCACCACTATTTAGATAGTTATTTCGACTATCCATCATCTGATCTGAGGTTTTTCGTTGGTTTTCCCCACGAAATTTCCATTTCACCAATCCCCGAGGAAAAGACCAATCCACGAAAACTAGGTCTAGCGTCCGATGGTCGACGAACTAACTCGATTAGGTACTTTCTATCCATCGGCGCATCCAGTGACGAGGCTTCGCCTCTCGATTCTCCAGTCCCGCTATAACTCGGCCAACTTGGAATAACAGAAACGTCAAAATCAACAAACACAAAGTTCCGCAAAGAAAAAAGAAACTTTTCACAAAGTCAAATTAATCAAATCAAAATAGTTTAATATTCGAAAAAAAAAAAAAGTTTGAAGACAGGATCTCAAGTGCGAACCGCGAAGTTTTGTTCTTGACCTTGCGAACCGGCTTGACGCGTAGCTTACTTCCTGCGCGCGATCGTATTGAGGCTTTATCCCTAAACATCGCGGTGAACGTCAGTCGAGAGCGAAACATCTAACGGAACGCCACGAGTATACACAGTTTTCGCGTCAGCTCGTCACGTGCAGTCTTGGAAACACTTCGAAAAGAACTTAACTTTTTTTTGCAATATTTTTTTTTCTAATAAACACAAGTGACAGTACATGTTTGTGAGTGTGCATGTCTGCATGCGGGCCGTGGGTTTTGCTCTAACTTAACTTTTCACGTTTTCAAAATAGATTGTACAGAAAATTTTTTAGTTTAAATTGATTCGCAGTATTGCTAATTTTACAATTAACGACACTTTTGCCTGCCTTAATTACTACTAATAAGCACTGAAGATGAGTTCAAAGTAAGTGGCGAGTGCACGTGCACCGATGTATACAAATGAATAAGAAAATGCACACAATTAATACAAATAAACAATTATCAAATGCGAGATTATATAATGGAGTGTGTATGACATTGTGCACGTGTGTTTTGGTTTATGCTCGGACGTTTAGTGGCATGGTTTGATGTATAATAGACTTTTGATTGAAATGCAATCACTTCCTGCGATTACGATGCCTTTAGTCACTGGATTCAAATTTGTATTCTTGACACTTTGATATGGACCGAAAATATTGTCGATAAATCATTTTTCATGTTTTTCTTGAACCAACACAAATATTTCGTCTATTTGAATAAAAAATATTCAATTTTGGATTAATTTTAATTATTTCTTGGTTTAATTATTTCTGTTTTCATTCAAAGCCTTAAAGTCTTTTAAGCAAATCTTTTAAGATTTTTTTTTTTAATTTAAATTTTGTATTTTAAACATTTATAAAACTTGAAATATAAAAATTGTACCCGGATAAAAGAATTTTTATATAAAAACAATTGAAAGAAAGAAAGAAATTTTCAATTGAACGGAAAACTTGTTAGTCTTCAATGTAGAAAATAACATAAAGAAGCCATACGTAAGAACACAAATTCTAAACAGTAAACATGCTCTACTTAAATAATGAATTGTATCATTTTTTACGTCAAAGATAGTAAAAAAAGTACTGCTATACACTAAAATGGATTACGGTTAACGATAAAATATGCTAACTCTTGTCATTTAGTTTATCAGCAGTGCATTCTAAACATATATATATATATATATCAGGTATACAAAACGGCGTATTTTTAAATGTGACAAAATGGAAATTTAATGACCATCAGTGATATGCATGGAAACAATTAATTTTGCTATTCAACGCCAAACACGTTTATATTCGACAGAAAGACATTTCAATCTTATTTTTCTTTTCTTCACAATGATTTCTCACTTTTAACTATATATCTATATATTATATTATATATAATCGACTTGTTTCAGGTTTTCATGTAAAATTTCAGATTCTCTTTTTTTTCTTTATTTTTTGTTGTTTTTTTATTCAACATTTATTTCTACACAAAAAAATCATTTTAAAGTTAATCAAAAGAAATTATCCGTTTCCTTTTTTCATCTTCAATTGTTCAATTATTCTCAGTGACTAATTTCCAACGAGTTTTTCAGGTAAACGGAATCATTCGCCACAACATTTAAGTCATTGCATAATTCATCTTCGCAAAGTTGCTCTTTTTTCCTTCTTCTTCTATCATTAACATTCGACTTCAATTTAGCGTTCAAGTTCAGCGATTGGAAAAGAACGATGAACCGATAATGTTATCAGTCTGTATATAATGCATGTTACATGATAATCAGCAGTTAGAAGTGTTTAATTTAAGGAACCAAAATGTGGGAGTTGTTCAGTGAAATTGAATTCGATGGGTAATTTTTGTGCAATCTCACTTCTCAATTTTTGCATATATTTGCACATTATCTTACTGTCATTTTATACACCTTTTATATTTATACATTTTTTTATTCGAGAGATCACAAAAGATGCGCAAACTCTGTCGTGAATAACGACCTGAAATAAAAGGAGTACAGCCACCTAGAAACCCATCTCTTGGCGCGAACTTTCTCTTCTAATAGTCTTGGTCCAGTTGATCTGATAACGTGCTGACACTGCACACAGACTTGCGTTGCACACTTTTTTTCTTATTCTGTATATAGAAATAACAGTCATGGGACACTTATTTCTTCTGATTTAACAAATTGTACTTGACGTTTATTTATTAATACAAAATCGTTATTTTTACTTGCAGAAACGCCAAATCAAAGTTTAAGATGTTGGACGCTGAAGGAGAAGATGAGGTACGACTTTAAATTAATGATTTTCTTTTTTGGTTATCAAAATGTGTCAGAATTGGTAATTCAACTCTTTTCTCTTTTGTTTGTTATAGTTCCAAGATGCGCAAGAGGGCTTGCCAGTGTGAGTATTAATTCAAATTTGTTAAATAAATAATACATTAAAAATATTAATTCTTAATTGAAACAAAGTTTTATTATGAAAGAAAATGGGATATTTCTTAAATTTTTTATTTATTTATTTTTTTTTTTTTTTGAAAATTTTGACAATTTGTTCAAAAATTCATTGAACTTTGTCTTTATTTTGGTTGACAGACTTCTTAATTTCTGAAATTAATATCTTTCCAAACAAACACTTGAGACTAAAGTTTTAAAGCAGATTTTTTCACTCGTATTGTTTGATATAAGAAATTTGATAACACCTGTGCAGTTATCAACAACATTATTGTATTATGTATACATGTAAATACGTGTGTAAAAAAGTCAATTTGTCATGAAGAAGGCCAAACGTGAGATTAGTTAATTAATTGTTGGATTTATTTATCAAATAGTAAAAGTCGCAGCCTTAATGTTTAATTTAAAAGAATAAAATAGGATCATATTTTGCAACATTGAGTTATTATTTGTATGATCTAAATGTAATCAATGTATAACTAAATGTAAATTTCATTTAAATTAAGTTAAACACTGTTCTCCGACTTTATTTTTAATTAATTATATTAATTAAAAATAAACAATTAATATGTAAACAATAAATAACAAATAAAAAAATAATCTGAGTCTTTTAAACATTCAATATTATTGCAATGTTGAACTAATTTAATAAATTATTATCATCCATATATATAGTTTGCTTATGTTGACAATTATCTCACATCTGTTTGATATTCAAAAGCTATTTATATATTAATATAGATAAAACCGTTAAGTCACAACAGTTATATTATAAGACAAAACTATATGACTATCTAAAAATGATTATGTTTCTTTGAAAAGTCCATTGACTTCATATTTTATTTCGTTTCATTCAACGTTTTATATAAACACTGTGAATATTTATTTCTTACTTTCCGAGAAAATAATGACACGCTATTGTTCTAGTACTCTTGCACTTTCTCATATCGATGTCTCTTTCCGCCTCGTTTCATCAGCATATAACGAAGCGAAACGAGCGTATGAAAAAGAAAAAAGTGTAAGCATTTTAAAATTATGATTCAGAGAGTTTGGACTAACTGAACTACTTTTGATGTGAATTTTAATTAAAGAAAAAAGCCGTTACCGTCGCATGTTAAATTGAATGTTTTAAAACTGTCAATGGACAGAATGGAAAAACATTAAAAATAACAGAGTTGTAGCTTAAATGCATTAAAATAGACGAGTAACTTGATTTAAAGTTTGATTGAAATTTATAACAGCATATGATTTTGTTAGTAATGTCAAAATAAAATTGACTTCGAGAACAAATATTGAGAATATTCATTTTGCATTTGATGTTATTTTATGTATATTATTACTTTAGTTTAATTCAAATATGTTTGCAAATATTAATGAAGTGTATTTGAAATCAATACTTATCATTAGAACCAAGCGGTAAAGTGTATTAAATTTACTTTATTCATTATCTCTTATGTGATAATTGCAATGATAAAAACTAATGAATATAAGAACATGACAATGCATTCTCCAGTTTTGTAACAAATTAGATTTATTTATTTATTTTTTTATTTATTAATTACAATAGGCAGCAGTTTACAACTGTTTTTCAAAAGACATAAAAAATCATTTCTCATGCTTTTAATAGTCAGAAACTGATTTTCTCTTTGTTTAAATTACAATATTTTTGCTTGTACTTTTTTCTTTGAACTGTCTTATTGACACAAATGACTTTCACCGCGAGCCACGAATTCAATCGCTTTGACAAGAACTCGTTGTCAAGTGGTTAATCCACCCGCCAAAAGCAAACGCCCTTTCTATCCAGGCAATCCAACAATTGACGACGAAGATTTGGTCAGCTTCATTTTTAGCACGAATCAATAGCCATCGATACATAACATGAACACTGATCAGGCGACACACATGAAACTATATCTATAAATTATTTTTAGGTCCAACCGAATGGATCTGGACACGGCGATCCTCGAATCCAAACAGGCAATCCATTACTTTTTCAATAATGACTTTTTGCAAGCGAAAAAAATTATGGAACCATGGGCCGACAGCAGCATGTATCATGCACTCGGCACAGCGGTTTTTGCCTTTCTTGAAGCTATGCTCACATTTGAACAGGTAACTTTTTAAATTAACTTCTTTTTTTGGGTAAATTAATGGATTATATTTTATTGAAATTTAGTTTAACGTGGATTTTGACATTTTATTTTTAATTAGCAAAATATGACGTATCTTATATGATGAACAATTTTTACTGGCCTTAATTTTAAGAATGGGCTTTGAGAATGATTCCGGATAGGAATCGAAACGTCAGCTTGGAAAATTAAATAAATAATCCACTTGAGAGAAGACTTTGTTTTTTTCTCATATTCCTAATGGTCAATTAAATAATTTTTTAGATATATTATATTTTATGTTTCAGAAATCTAATTCCTTTGTTTATTTTTCCAACAGAAACCTATAGAGAAAGCGTCGGACGCCTTAAAAAATGCCATGTCAGTATGCTCGAAACAACGAAAGCACACAACTCTTACACAGAATATTGGCAAGATGGTCAAGAAGACAAACTATGATAATTATACCACTGGTAATTGTGGTTTCTTCACATTTTCAGAAGCTCTTTTACTTATTATTTGAACTTTTAAAAGTAATTCAGAAATGAAAAATGAATTTAAAGGAATGAAATATGAATTTAATTAAAGAATGATGAAGTGAAAATAACATATTCAAAGACTTTTTTGTGTGATGATAATGGATAACGTAATGGAAATTTATAACCACCTAGGTTTTTAATATGCAATGACTGTTGATATTGGTTTCCTATAAATTGAAGAACAATAGAAAGTTTATTGAAATAAATGTGCGGTATTGTTAGAGTTGTATTCAGTAAGTTACTTCAAACCAGTTGTTGATATTTGACAAATTACAAATTGATTTCAAAGTACATTATAGAATTTCAATGTATAATAATATAAACATTATAACTGCAAGAAATTACAGGAGTTTGTAATGTATTATCTTGAAACTTTTTGTCTTTCATTATCTTTCATTATCACGTTTCTTGAATATTTTGAAAAAAGGAATAACAAATAAGGAAGTAATTTATTAAATTTTAATATTTTGTAACAATAAAACTTATATTATGAAATCATCAGCAGTTGATGGGACACTAATAAACGGTCATTGTCTGTATTTGCATTGCAAAGAAAAACAATATATTTTAAATGGCCGATCATTTACAGTATCCATTTGTTAATCGGTCGTTCGCTGGTTCTCCTTACCTATACAATTCACTGACAATTAATAATTTACTATTTTATCAGTCATCAACGATTGAAATATAAATCAAGATCTAAAATAAGAAGCCAATTACTATGTTTTTCTATCGTTTATAAACTATACGACACTTATATAATAAATTTTAAACGTGCGATTAAATATTCATGCAGAAACACTTTATGCTTCTTTTTCTCAGAAAGACGTAAATGTCATATCACTTAAACGTAATGTAATGCTCTTCATTGAATCAAGAATCAAAGTTTCCTTCAGTTTGATGAAAATGTCCACACAGATTGGATCGCAAAATCCGTTTTATCACTTCATTTTATTTTTGTTTTAAATTCATGATTCAGTAATTGAGATTCAAAAAACAAGTATTTGATTTCTTTTCATGTAAATTTGAAAACGATATTCATTTTCGTTTATCAGCTTTAATGTATATTTCTATGAAATATAAACGATGTGACGATATAACTAAAAGTTTATCTTTTGAAACTTTAGTAAACTTTAGTAACTCAAGATAATGTAACATTTCACAAACTTTCTCTCAATAATCTTGTAATTAAGATAGCGCAGTAGTCTGACAATTAATTTACCATTACAGAGGAAGTACACGCTGAGCTATGCTACGCTGAATCGCTTCTTCTAAAGTCCATGCTCACATTTGTGGAAGACGAAACGCTGGTCAGCTTTGTCAAGGCAGGATTGAAAATTCGTACCTGCTTTCTTTCATATAAGTAAACAACTTTAAATAAGCGAAATTTCATTTTGATCAAATATAATTGATTCTTTTTGTTAGTTTTGTAAAACTGCGAACATTAAATGGAATGAACTGAATTTGTGTGTTAACAGAGAATGTTTGACGATTCTTAATTCTCGCAAGTGGGACAATGAGGAACACAGAATACACTTTGAAAGTGGTGTTCGTATGGGTCTCGGTACGTTCAACTTGGTAAGTTTCTGTAAGAAACAAATGTTAATACTTATGTATCATGTAAGGCTTCTGTATTATAATGTTTTGGTTAAATTCTAGATGATTTCCCTACTGCCTGCACGAGTGATCAAATTACTTGAATTTATTGGCTTCTCTGGAGATAAGGTGACAACTTTTACAACTTTTATCATATTTTCTTTTATTTAATTTAACTAACTGATTTATTTTATTAAAACAAATTCAATTTATATAATAACATTTATTATATAAATTGATGTATAATTAATATCATATAAACAAAAGAAAATGTTCATCCATTTTCTTATTCCTTCAATGTATACGTTAAAATGAAGCATTTTCAACGGAACGCCTACGAGAAATACTAGTAATTTAAATTATGTAATTTATCTATTAACTTTATAAATACGTCATGTTACAACTTGGCTTAAGTTCATCTATACTTTTATCTTCAATTATATTAAACATATATTTCATTCAAAGTATTCTGAACTTAAACAAATGACACATTTCATCATCCTTTTCAGGAATATGGTTTACAAAATCTTATAGCAGCGTACGACGAGCGTCGCGGTCTGAGACAAGTAATTAGTGCAATGAATTTACTGGCTTACAATTTGGTCGTCTCTTTTGTCTTAAGTCACTCGGATGGTGATTTGGAATGGTGCGACAGAGCCCTTAAAAAGGAACTCGCTTTATATCCCAACGGCGTTTGGTTTCTGTTCTTCAAAGGTCGATTGGAATTCATGCGTGGTAATTTAGAGGACTGTATTAAATGGTATACCCGATCATGGAAGAGTCAAGATTTGTGGCCGCAGTTTCATCATTTGTGTTTCTGGGAGATGATGTGGGCACATTGTATTTTAAGCCAATGGAACGAAGCTTGTGGTTTTGCCGAGAGTTTAGTCAAACATTCAAACTGGTCGCGTACAATTTATATGTACCAGCAGGCTGTTATACTGATAATGACAAAACCCGATGAATCGAGTCCCAAACGCAAAACAATCGACAATCTGATGTCACAAGCGCCAACGTTTAAACAGCGAATTGCCGGCAAATCCTTGCCCATGGAAAAGTTTGTGATCAAAAAGGCGGATCGTTATTTTTCGCAAAAAAAGCGCCTAGTCCTTCCGGCATTAGAGCTTCTCTATGTCTGGAATATGTTTAGGATAATTGGAAAGCGGCGTGATATTGTGATGAGTATGTACAAAGACATTGAAGACGAGGAAAATGTTTTGAAGAATGAACCGTAAGTTAAAACTGATTTACTAGTTTAGAATGTAATTAATTGAAGTTGGATTGAATTTATGAGAATGTTTATTCGTTTGCAGGAGAAATGAATATTATGCGGATAATGAAGCACTTTTGTTGCTACTTAAGGGTTCTTGTTTAAGACTTATGGGACATCCTCTGCAGGCAGAAGATTGTCTAAGACGAGTACTTCAAGCGGAAAAAAGTATCAAGGAGGACAATTATTTGCTACCTTATGCCACAGTTGAATTAGCTTTGTTAGCTCAAGATCAAGGCAATATTCCTGGCGCTGTTGCGTTGCTCGAAGAGGCTAAGTTAGTCAATTTAAATTGAAATCAGTTTATAAAGTTAAATTGAAATGTGAATAAACATTCAACTTTGGTTTTATTTTGCAGGAAAAACTTTACTGGTTATTCGTTAGAATCGAGGTTACACTTTAGAATACATTCAGATCTGATGAATTTAACTGGAAAGAAGGCCCTCGAATTCATAGGGAAAAAATTCGCCGACAGTCCCACCGAAATCGAGATCGCAGAAGAGGCCTACGTTGAAGCTGAGGACGTATTTATTGAAACTGGTACCGAATTCGTGGACTCAATTGCCGTTTCAACAACTATCAGTTCCTCAACTAGACTTTAAATATTTCCCAATCAAATCGTATTTCTACTATTATTTATTCGCGCAACTTTCGCGCATCTCTGTTTTTGTATTTAATTACCTTTTATCACATATTTTGTATTGTGAACTAAACAGTTAGAAACATGACAACTAGTGCACTACAATTTCTTAACAAAACGGCGGTTGGTAGATTTCTAACAATTTTATACTTCAGGGTAATAATTTAAGCATGAAAAAAAGCAAAAATTTTTAAATACAATAATAACGAACGACGTATACAATATCTCTCGTTTGAACATCTTTTAATTAAATTTAAAAAAAATTAAATATCGTCGTTGATTTCATTGAGATTTTTAGTGATGTGATAAATAGGTATGCGAAATTTATCTTAATGGGATCCATTGTCGAAAAGATAGTAAAAATCACATTTTCAACGAGAGATGAAGAACAAGTTTTCTTAGACAATTTTCGAGTGTAGTTTAGTCAAAATGTACAAATTGTACGTATGTAAAACTTACAGAATCAATTTTACATTAGAGGGTTGATTATGTAAATAATCAATGTCTCTGGTGATGTTGCGATTTACTGATATTATTATTACTACTACGATAAATCTGTACAATTAACGATTACTTTCTCGTTATTGAATCACAATTGTATACTTAATTTTCCGAAACAAAAGTACTGTAAATGTATATAAATTATAATAAAATATGGTATTTCATACTTGACTCTTTATTTATAGTTGTTTTATTGTGATTAATTAATTAATATTAAGTCAATGTACTAGAACTGTTAATTTTTTTTACTTTGCCACTAAACACTACCGCACATCACATCTCAAATTTTCATATTTTTCATTTTTAAACAAAATTTAAAATGAAAAATGAAAAATTTAAATTTTTCGCATTTTTCCATTTTAAACAATTTACAACATTTTTATGGAACTACGTTTTTTCAACTACGTTAATTTTTTAATTGTTCTTGATTTCTTTATTTTTTACACAAATTTTAAAAATTTAAAATAATTTTGCATTTTTCGTCAAATTCCAATTTTATATTAATTATAAACTTAAAAATTTATAAAAGCGTTGAAAATCCGTAAAAAAGTCCTTCAAATTAATTCTGAATATTTCGAAAAGTCAAAAATGCAAAAAATATGTTCAACAAAATTGAAAATTCAAACAAATGAAGCTTTTAAATAATTTATATTTTTCGATAACTAATTTAACAAGTAAATAATACTATTAATAAAACTAGAAATGTTCCAGACATATTTTATTACTTTTACAATTTTCGTAATATTAAAAGCCGCTCTATATATATCAAATTAAAATTTATCAGAAATAAAATAAACAATTATACATAAAGAGCATGATTTAATGATCTATTTTATGCTTCGTTCATAAACATTCGGAAAGTCGGGTCGGGAAAGTCGAATGAAAAACGTAAGCTATACTTCACTTCATAAGCTACTGTAGTATGTAGTTTCAGAACACAAGTAGTACACGTATTTTAACGTCTGTCTTTATATGTCGGTGAAATCTTGCTCGCTATCATCTGAATATAAAATAAATAATAATATGGCATCGAGTTTATCGGTAAACGAGGTAAATAATTCATATTTCGATAATGCATTGAATTATTGTCAGTTGAATGCTTTTTTTGCAACCTAAATGCTTTATTCTTTTATTTTCTTGTTGACAGCACACTTTCTAGAAAAACTCATGCTTTTCGCTTGTTACCCCTCCACTCCTTCCCCACCTTAGCTGCTTTTTTCACCGAAGCTATTCCAAATTTTCTTGTCGGTACACTCATTTTGGTCTAAGAAAGTGTCGTATTCGGTTGACCGAAATTTCTTCTAAATATGTCCACGATGTTCAGACAATCACTAATGCCGTTCGGACGGGTAAACCACTTAACCTCACTTTTAACCTAATATTCTGATTATTATTTTTATTCATATAAATTAGTAAATATAATATATTAGCATGAATCGTTGTTTATTTTGTTTCTCATTTATATAATTACTTGATTCATTTGTAGGAGATTGTTAAAAAGGAAGAAGAAATTCCTAATATGGAAGAATATCCACCTGAACTTCTAATTAAGCATCCTTTGCAAAACTCCTGGACAATGTGGTATTATGAATTAGATCGTTCGAAAACTTGGGAGGAAAATCAGCGTGAAATTAGTACCTTTGATACCGCTGAGGATTTTTGGAGGTAAACATTGTTCTCACTGAATTAATTGCTTTGTTTATATTTCATTAGTTACCTTTTTTATTCTTCATTTATGATAGAATCCAATTCAATTTCAACATGTATTATCAACTTTATTCATGCTATTAATGTTTAAGTTATACAGATATATGTTTTAATATTTTAAGAGACAAAAGAATGATATTTAATTATTGTAAACCAAGAAAAATCGATATACTTAGATTATAAAATAATAAAAGTAACTATTGCCCATTTATAAGTTTAATTTTCTTGTTTGTATTTTGAATACGTTATACATACATTTATTTTGTACATATTTACATTGGTAATCAAAACAAATTTCGATGACATTTATATATGAATTTAAAGTAACTTTAACTTTTGCTTTCACTTTTTTTACATTTTATTTTAACATATGCGTTTAACATATGCGTTTAAAGAAAATAGTATTATTCATATTATCAAAATATCATAATAAGAAATAAATGGCAGTTAAGATAAATATTGATTTATTGCCAATATATAGAAATATTTTTTAATACATATTTGTTATTTATTTATTTATTATTTATATTTAAATTTTGGAGTAAGACTGTATTTGGAGATGACTATTCATTTTTTTCTGTTAATAGAAACAAAAAGAATAGCTATTAGACTTAATAAGTTAAATTAATTAAAAAATTATTGTTTAAAAGGAAATACATTGCTTTAAAATCTTCGTAATAATAAAGTATGTATTATACATAAAATATTTGTTTTCAGTTTGTACAATCACATAAAAAGTGCATCTGACTTGAAAACGGGATGTGATTATAGTATGTTCAAAAAGGGTATTAGACCTATGTGGGAAGATGATGCCAACAAAAATGGCGGAAGATGGTTAATAAACGTAGACAGAAAACAGAGATCGATGGACTTAGACAATTTCTGGCTTGAAATTCTTCTTGCTATGATTGGCGAAGGTTTTGATGAGTTTTCAAATGACATTTGCGGCGCTGTTGTTAACATTAGACCAAAAAATGACAAATTAGCTCTCTGGACTGGTGACGCTAACAGTCAGACGAGTGTTTTGGAAATTGGGTAATATATTTTTACATTCAAATATTATAAATCTTAATTTTAATTATAATTCATTAAGTCCTTAGTATTTGAATAAGTCATTTAATAATCTTACCTTAATTTTATTTTTAGAAAAAAATTAAAAGAACGATTGAATATTAATCCAAAGGTTATAATCGCATATCAATGTCATGCAGATACAATGATCAAACAAGGCAGTATGAGCAAAAGTACATACACCGTATAAATCTTCGTGAACGATCGAGTTTCTGATGGCTTGTTCTTGATTAATCATTTTACTTCATCCAGTTTCAAAATTTCTTTAGTTGTACGAACTCGCTGTCATTAGCTTTGATTAAGATTCGAGAAGAATTCATCAACTGATCAACAAAATTGTAATTTAACATTAAAAAAAAACTGTACATTGTTCTAAGCAAAGTTTAAGCTGATCTATATTTACAAGGAATAAACGTTGACGTTTATATATGGAGAAAAAAGGCAAAAAATAGGGCGCAGGTTGCTAGTACTTTAAGTATCATTTGTACGTACTGAGAGAGATAAATCTTATACAATGATAAATTGCACACTTTTTACAGGATTGATTTAAACGAAATTAAAAACGACTATTATATCTGGTAATTAGTTGTTTTTAAATGTATGACTGCTAAAATGTGTGATACGTATTGCAACTTGCTGAAATTCCCTCTTAGTATAAAGTAGATACCGATTCTAAACATGTATTTAATTTGATGTTTCATTTAGAATAAAATTGCATCTTATTCGTTTCAAACGTTTCATAGTTTAGATAGAATTTCAAACTTGCGTTTATAAAATAAGCATCGCTTTTCTTTTCTATTTTATGATTATAATAAGAAATGATATTTACAATTAAATTCATATACTTATAATAATGTAATTTGAGCATCATAATTAAGACAATATGGTTAAGAACCTACGTGTAATAAGAGCATTGATATATAAATATATGAATAATTGCAAATTCACTTATCTTTCATTCTTTTATTTATCCCATCTCTTATTTTAATAGTATTTAACAATTACTTATTTGATTTTTATTTAATTTTTAAGGATTATTTTAAGAAATAATACACTTTATAAAATATATTTTTATTTACATATTCAAATTTTGCTAATAATTTTTGCTAAAAACATATATTTATACAAATATATCAAAGTGTATCTTCATAGATTAACTGTGTCACTAATTCCTTGAGATCTTTTCTTCGGATTTTATCAAGAGCATTTAGTAACGGAATTTTCCAATTCTTCGGACTCGCTTTAGAAAAATATATTCTTAGAATCTAAAATATGTAAATTATTTATTACAACATCACATTGAATTAAAGATATTCAATAAATAATGATCTACAAACCTCTTTGCTACTTTCTTCTGTGTTATTGAAATGAGTTTTCTGTATTTTGTCGATATCAGCTTCTCTGACATTCAAATATCTCGCAAAGTCTCTCCAATTTCTGCCTAATCGTTCGCTCAAATTGATAATCACTAGAAATAAAATAAAATAAATTATTAAAATACATAAAAAAAACATTAATATTTATATAACATACAATACCTAAATTCTGTAATCCATCTGTACTCGAATTGTCTCCTCTGATTTGGACAGTTGAATTTTCAGCTTTCATGGGTACAGAATCTTCTTTCATACTTTTTTCTGTATCTGTTATATTAAAAAGCACCTTCTCATTACTATTATTGCGATTAAATGAAATAATGCTGAATGAACATAGTATGACAATGAAGATAACACCAAATATTAAAATAAATACACGTTTATAATTAATTTGTGATTTGATGTTCCACGAATGTTGATAATTTCTTTTCCGTTGATAAAATTTCGTCACTACAACTTCCTCACTATTTGACTCCAATAATGGTTCCTCATTTTGCGCAGTATTATAATCATTTTTAGAAATCGTTTCTTCGAACTTACCAGTCTGATAAAGTATAATTTTTGCGTCGTCTGATTCTACTTTTCGACAAAATTGCTTTTCAAAAGTCGTTATCATTTCATCCAATTTTGAATCTTGGATATAATTTTGCGCTATATCACGTAATGGCGAAACATTTTGACAATCCAAAGCTCCGCGCTTTTCAAGTATTCTTAACAATGCCTCCAAAGTGGTGATTTGATCGAACACCCGTGCAGAATTAATTACAAACTTATAGCCATCTTTTATGTCGTTTAAAATGTTATCATTAACGCAGCTTCTCGTTTTTTCCAAGAATTGCCGTCGTAAAGTAATGTAGTTGTCGGAATGTTGGTGCGCGCACATCATTGCAAATTTTACTTTGCTTTGTTACTGCATAAACTACATTAATGTCAGTATTTGAATCGGGGAATCCCCGTATGCAGTGTCATCAAGATTTATGGCGATTATCTTTGTACGTTTCAATGGTGGTAACTTCAATTGTCAGTCTCCTAAACATATCGATTTAAATGTTAATTTATATTATGATTCTTATTGTTAATTATGTTATCTTTAATGTATATTTGTATTGCAATCGCAAATGTAAAAAAAGTTAATTCAGATGATTAATTAAGTTTGAATGCTGCAGTCGTGTGCATTGTATTGCATTTGTAGTTAGTTTTATGTTAAAATTAAAAAAAAATTAGTATGCAAAAAGACGTTTAGAAAATATTTTAGATAAAAACTGAGAAAGTAAGCTTTAATTTGTTTTACATTTACAAGGTATTTTTTAGTTAATTAGTTTTTTAAGATTTTATTTTCCAAATTGACTGGTTGATTTAGATGTTAAAATAAATCTAAAGTTTAAAGTTTCTTTAATGTCTTTCATATTGCGCAAAGTTATTAAAGTATTTAAAAATTTTTTTTAATTGTCTGAAATGAATAAAAGTTTTTCAAGCAAATAAAGATTATATTTTTTTATTTCAAAATTCAAATTAAAATAAATATAAATATTTATTATGCATAAGACTTTGTATTAGTACTTATTGGTATCTATGCAGTTTTATTCCACATTATTCAAATTAATGTAAACTTAAATTAAAATAATATTAGTTCTATATTTTATTTAATATGTGCGGTATATTAATATATACAGATTATACATTTATAAACAAATTTTAAATATTTTGATTCATAAATTAATAGACATATAGAAATAAGTAAATGAATATCGAATAATTTGTGGGCTTACAAAAAAGTTAAATAAATGATATATTATAAAAAAATAGTAATATTTAATAATAAAAAAAGCTGTACGTGGATCTACAAGTTTTTTTTACAATAATGCAGATATTCTTTATTATGTAAAAATGCTTGTGACTGAAGAATATGAAAATAAGATAACAAATATTTTAAAAATACTAGTTGAATAGACTATAAGAATAAGAAATATATAAAAACTATATGCCATGAAAAAAAATATAAAATAGTATAAAACAAAACAATGTTCTTAAAAAATTACAAATTGCCAAATTTGTGCAAATTACAATAATAAGTAAGTAATATTAGTCTATTAAGTACTAAGTAGTATTAGTGTTATTTTAAAAATTGGACAAAAATGAATTTCATTTAATTACAGTATAAGATAATGTTTTGTAGATATTACGAAAATTAAATATATTCACATGAAATTTTTATATGATCCCATATAGTTCAAAAAACTATCTCCTAAAATAATATGTAGAATAAAGATGTCTTTTCATATTTTATACAATATTAACAACCTGCACTATTACAGTTAATATAAATTAATGTAAATTAAATGTAATTAAAACAAGACAATGCACATTAAAACCAGAACATAATAAACAACTTTAAAAAAATTGTCATTCAAGATTTGAATAGGGTTAACTTCAACATTTCGTATCACTCTGAACTAACATTGGTAAAACTGATTCTTCGTTATATTTGTTCATTTGGCAAAAATGGTCACGTCTTCTAAAACGTTATTTTAGTTATTTACTAATATAAACGTTTGTTCACTGTCATGCTATTGTTTATAATACAGATATGTAAAAGACAGCAGTTTTCTATTGGCATGTTCGGAAACTAAGAATATTTTGTATTGAAAAAGGACGCACTTATGTGACTTAAATTGTCTATCCTTTTCTAATACAAAATATTCTTAGTTTCTGAATTCACCATATCCAATTAAAATAAATATGAATATTGGCGTATCCAAAATCCAATAATCACTTGTACTATTAAAGGACAAACAATTAAAATTATATTAGTGCATCCTTTATTAATACAAGTGATTTATGATTCCGTTTATCTTTTTCTATTTCTTTCTTTTTAAGAGATGCGAATATGCGATGCTACTGGATCTTGGTAGGTCAAGTCGTGTTCTAAAATGATTCGTATTGTATTGAAACAATAAAAATGCACCTATATGATTTTATTGCAAAATGTAATAGTTTGTGAAGTAATTAAACATCTGGTTTAAATTAAATTTTAATTTGAATTGAAAAATGAATAAATATATGTATATATATTTTTTTTTAAAGTTCAACAATTTTTATGTGAATCTCTAAAATGTTTTTAAAAACATCAAATTTTGTTAAACCCTTAATTTTTTTAAAATTAATTAAATTAAATTTTAATTAATTTAATTAAATTAAATTAATTAAATTAAAAATTAAATTAAATTATTAATTAAATTAAAAATTAAATTAAATTATTAATTAAATTAAATTTTAATTAATTTAAACGTTAAATATAATCCTTTCTTAATCAAAATAAAAAAAATACTTGAAAAAAATTACATTTAAAGTTTTTTCTTTATATTCGAATGTTTTAATGATGTGTGAGTGAGTCACATAAACATGTACACATCGATTCTGATGTACCTCATTCATTTATCGCGTTCAATTTTATGACTACACAATGTAACAATTTGTTCGCTACAATGTGCATCGACATATCAACAATCCATAAAAAGTACCCGACAAGATTCGTATCATCCAAAAAAATTTATTAATTTATTATTATATTAAAAACAATAACGAATGAGAAATAAAAAACGATAAGATATAACGGAATTGAATATTCATTTTTATTCAAAGTTAATAATAATAAAATATATTATTTAAATAACTTATTTAAATAACAATAAAATTGATACTTTACTGTATCTTTACTCAACAAAACTTGCCAATAGTAAAATTTATGAATAATGATGTTGAAATTAATGAACAATATTTACCCTAAGAACAACACAAAGGTAGATTGAAGGTTGAAATGATTAAATTCATCGTTTATAAAAGGTTGAAATATTATGTTGAATAAATGTTTCTTCTATAAATATTGAATTGAACAATATTCATTCTTCAATCTATGATTTATTGTGGGAGTATATACTCATTATTTTACATTGATCTGCTTTTATTCACCGCTTTTCTTAGAAGTTATATACACACATATAACACGCATCGATGTGTCCACTTATAGGAGCATAAACAGTAATTGCTAATATGATATGAATTCACCCCTCAGGAAGTATCCTGTTGTGTTCAATGAGGGTCTTCCATGCCAAAATTGTATGCCGACTTACTACATATTTTCTTGAAGTATAATTTTGAGTTGATGTTCATTGTATTTAAGAATCTTTCTATTGAACTAAAGTTATTTCTTGTTCAAAATGTCATAGTAATCAAAATAAATTGTACTTTTTACTAAAAGTGTAATTATTACTTTTGTTCTATTTTGTGCAAATAACCCTGATAACAAAATTTTGAAATATGTGAACGTAATGCGAGTATAATGGGAGCTCATATGCTTAAAAAATGTTTACATAATATTAGAATATGCTTGCAGATGTGTCAGAGTATTGTCAGCTTATATA
>JABFPJ010002134.1:0-21109 GCA_022817425.1 Gryon sp. ZL-2020
AAATTCATACTGACACGGTTTTATCAGTCTGATATTAGCCATCATTACTACTGTTCATGTTTGCCAACAGTGCATGACTTTTAAAATGTTGGTACTATTAACCAATAGTACAGTAATCTCGAAAAGGGACTGTTATAGCTGTTTATTTTTCCCAGTGTGCAATACATTTTAAATTGCCAGAGTTTATTACACGTAAAGGCGAGTTCATATATGCGCAGCAGTGTGAGATAACTATTTAATGATAATAAAAAAACTATTATTATTTTGTGGAACATCCATCAACCTTTGGTTACCTTAAGAATTTGTAAAATTATGTAAAAATTATTACATTACACACACAATAAATGTAAACGTAACAAATAAAATAAGATTGCCTCATTTCTACGTATTTCTTGTTTATTACCTTTACATTATTATTATTGTTTTTAATTTCTATTATCAAAAATAATATTTCAAAAAGACATGTTTTATTAAAAGACAAAACATTACTTACATTTAATCACATTTTTTATTATTAATTTTGAATTCTGAAATTGTTGCACGCCGCATGCGTAGAAGCATCATCCACATTCCACGGTTGACTTTGATTATTGTTTGTGAAGTCGATCACTCTGACATGGAGTTGCATGAAGTAGAGAAAAAAGGCGGGTGATCATCTAATTTTTCCAGTGTACAACAAATTTCGTGGACTTTTCTATCCAAAACTCATTTTTTTACAACTAGTGAAATGAATTCGAGAGTGTGATACATATTTCACTTATAAGGGATTTCTTTGTATTTTTCTTACTTTGGTTGTTTATAATAACAAAGTGAGTTTCTAACCTTACAAAAATGGATAACAGAATAACAGAAATTAATTGGCCAATAGAATTTATGGAGTTGAAAGTGAGTTTTTGATGTTTTTAATATTATTATAATATATATAATATATAATTAATATTTATTTGTTTTTAATATAACAATAATATTTATTTTTCATATTTTTAGCGAATCGAAGATCTGATGTTATGTGGTATATGTTATGAATATTTAAAAACATCTGTGATGACTTCCTGTTCTCACAATTGTAAGTTGAAAAATAAACATTTTACAATATTCATGTAGAATATTTCATAAATTGCATTAAAATGACTATATTCAGCTACATAACTGAACATTCAATATATTTTGTTGTATATGTATATGATACTAATTTTTATTTTGATTAAAAAAAAAACACGATAACAGTTCTGAAGCAATAATAAAACGTCTTTTTTAATTACACAAGATAAAAAACGAATAATAATTACCTTATATTTATATAACGTATATAATAAAAATATATCTTCTTTACATTTTTTGTGATTAATGAATGAAACAATATTCTTCTTTTTCAGACTGTTCTTTATGTATAAGAAAGTATTTACATTACAAGACCGAGTGTCCGGCATGTTTTAAGCAAACATATGAAAAGGATTTACGAACAAATCGAATCCTCGATGAAATGATTGGAAGTTACCTCAAAATACGCGAAAAACTCGGTCAATGTATTCTCGGAAATCCGCCAAAACTCAAAGACAAAGTTTCTGAATCAAATTCAGAAACAAATCCAAGTCCAACTCCACCTGCGCGAACGAAACCAATGAAAAAAGATATTACTCCGATAAAATCGCCAGTAAATCCTATGACGACTTGCACTCCTGAAATGAAGAAAGTTCAGCCTCAAAATGAGGTACAAAAAACGGTGGTCGAAAAAGAAAAAGTTGTAGCGAAAAATTTTGCTAGTCCCAGTACAAGTCGACCTGTTAAAACGATATCGTCATTTTTTTCGTCGCCAAGTAGTAAACCTTGTATTCCTGTTGTTAAAACCGTGCCTTGTCCAGTTTGCAATGTTGATGTTTCTGAGAAATTTATTAATCGACATTTAGATGATTGCTTGAAACGACAAAATTCTTCGCGAGAAGAAAAAAAGTAAATATATTTATCCTTTTAACGCTTACGGTATATCATATATGATACAATAACTTTTGATTAAAATTACGAATTAATTTTAAATTTTTTCGACTTTTATTTGCATGTATGTGTTCTTTAGTGTTTACAGATTAAAAATCATGAATTTTTTATGCAATTTTTTCCGAATTATAATAATGATCAACGTTTTTTTAATGAAAAGTTATTCCATTTAAAAAATAGTCCGGCATTAAAGAGTTATTTAAATAATAATAATAATATACATAAAAAATTCTCTATTATTTAATTTAATTTTAATTTAATTTATTTATTAATTAACTAACTAATTTATCTATTGATTATTAATAAGGACAGAAGAAAAACGTAGACCTTTGCCAAAACTGGTACTGAATGTGATGAAGGAAACGGAATTACGACGAAAAATAAAGGAACTTGGGTTGTCGACTCAAGGCGATAGAAAAACTTTGGAGGCACGTTATCATAGGTATACCATCTTGTATAATGCGGAATGTGATAAAAAAAATCCCCGATCGGTTCAGGAACTCATAAAGCAATGTGAGATTGATGAGGCACAAGAATCGAAATTGAAGCGTATGACGGAAATGGGTATTGTAAGTATTTAATTATTTATTTTTGTTTTTACATAATCAATATTTTAAAATGTATTTATATAAAAATTTTTTTATTCCAGAAATTACAAGTTAATCGAAATTTGAGTGATAATATTATCGAGAAGGAACAGAAGAAATATCGTACGTTATTATATTTTTATGATTGCGATTAAAATTAAATTTTACATTGAAAAATAAACAAATAAATATATTAATGTAAAATGTATATTGTTTAGGTGAACAAAATCGTAACTGTTTTCAATCATTAATCGAAGACATTAAAAAGCGACAGAAAAACAAGAATCCAGAAGAAGAATCGCCCTCAAAAAGTATGCATAATGATGTAGAAGTTTCCAATGAATCGGTGACAAGTAACGAAGACAATTTTATTGCAATGGAAGACTCGTTTAACGATTCATGTTCCCCATGCCCACTTCAGCGATATAATGGAGATCTCATTTCGGGGCGTTTGACGACTGAACTGAGTGATTCCAGTGCTCAGAGTACTCCGGCGAAAGCTAATTTGTCTTCTTCACTGAACTTAAGTAAGATGAATGTAACATCAACACCATGCAGTTCCAGAAAGAAGAGTGTTTATGATCAAACGACTGACAGTGATTCGGAATCTTCTGAAGATATTTTTGCAACTTCGCCAGAAGAAGAACGTCGGTTTAAGAAGAAACTGAAATTGTCAGAGGAATCGGAAATTGTTCGAAGATCCATTAGTTTTGATGAAAATAATGAATCTGCGGCTGATAATTCTTTTAGTGGTAGGTAAAGTTAATATTTAAAACTTATATTATTATTTTATATTATATTGTTTTATTATATTTATAAATTGAATTCTTCTCGCCAAATGAATTATGACTGAGAAGAGGAATTAAGTTTAATATTTTTAATCAGATACAAAAGTAATGCTAATTTTACATTATAAATCATGATAAATTCTTTTACATTTATTTCTTTACTATGTATTTATTATAATATATTAATTGAAATCTAAAATTGTTACTCGTTTGTAAATGCTTTATAATCATAAAAACTAAATTTGTATATAAAATGCAAGATTAATATATTTATTTATTTATTTAAGATGCAAAATTATTTAAAATAAATGCATATATTTTTATTCTTATATTAAAGCATTATATTTATATATTTATTTAATAAATAATTAGTGCATAGTCTTATCATAAATTTATACAAGATTTAAAATGGTTGCAATTTTTGTATAACTGACAAATAAAGTCTAATTTTGTGACATACAAGTTAAAATGTTAATTTCTGTTTCTTTTACCTTTATCTCCTCTTTTTCAATACTGAATATTAAATTAAAGAAAATAAACATTATATCATTATTTCATAGAATAGAATTATTCACTTCAGTTATACATTGAAAATTATTTTATTTTATTAATAAAACTTGAGTATTTAAAGTGGTAAGTATTTATTTAAACGACACAAATTAATGTTTACATTTATTTCAATTTATTTAAAAACAAATTTACTATTCCAAACAAACTGAAGCATATTTTTTATAACAAATAAAATAACTAATTATTTATTTGTAGGCGAGTTTGCTGGATTTATTACATCGAAAACTTCGTCATTGACAAACAACGAGGACGAAAAATCTATCGGCGAAGCGGAACAAGTTGATAATCGTGACGTTTCTTGCGATGCACACAGTCGTCCAATTCGTAAACGAAATCGCAACCCAAAAAAGGCTGACGAAACTTTGACTACGGAAAGTACGACTGACGCAACAAAAAAAGTTCTCCATGAAGCTACTAATGAAAATGTCGAAGTTTCCTCAATTGATAGTCTGTTAAAGCGACGCCGAGGACGACCGCGAAAAGTTGTAAAATTGACAGATTTGCCGAAGGAAATGGAAAATTTGCCAAAAAGACCTTTACGAAAAGCTAAAGAAACACAATCGAAACCTTGAAAAATACAAAAGACAAAAATATATATATGAAGAATAATTGTGAAAATAGAAAAAAGAATGTTTATATCGTATGATTTTTTGTTTAATTGTAAATTCGACTGGTTGAAAAATTATTTATTTCTTTTTTTTAATTTTTTTAGCTTTTGCGACTTGAAATTATAATTTTACAATGAATTGCGCATGTAAAGATCGTATATAAAACATTAAATACAATTAATATCAATATTTAAGATTATAATATATTTTTAGATGAAATGTAAAAATAATTTTGAATATATAATTGAATAAAGTGATTATTTTCAACGTTAATAAGAAAAGAAAATGATATTTTATTAGTTGACAGAAAGGGAATAATAAAATGACAAATGCAACAACTATGTAAACGCATAAATTTACTGTTGACTAATTAACAATATTTAACAATAATTTACGACGCTTAAATTGTGAAAACTTAAAATAATTATCTCTGAAATTATTTACAAATTACTTTGGTTTACGATACACGTTTTTTCTGAATTCAGTTTTATTTTCCGTTCTCTTATTTTCTTCGTTTCGTCACACTCCACAGAGTTTTCGAAAATTCTAACTGCTAATAGTAGAACTAACTATCACATTCACGAAATACAGTTTTTTTCTTAATAATACATTTTTACAGAATTTATTTTGATAAATTCGTTTCTTAAATGAGTCCTTCGTTAATAAGTTAATCAGTCATTCTGAAGGAATCATATGTCGCGACTAAAATTGTATCTTTCTGGTCTGTCTCGCATGTTAATCTTCGTATCTTTAATTATTATTCTTGAATAAATTAAATACTCAACTTATTTCTTTTCATCGTTAATTACAAGGCTGTAATTATTCTCTCGATATGTTCAACTTGAACGGCATTTTTTCAAATAGTTTTGCACAATTCGACCAACATTTAAGAAAATATCGAAGTTTATCGAACGATTAGATACAATACGTATATATATATAATATCGATTCTTACAATGTTTCACTGGCATCGAAATGAATATACGATTTTTCTAAGATGTATTTTTTGTTCGAGTTATTTTACTAACTAAGTTATTAATTGATTGACTAAGATTTTGATTTTTCAACTTCTCTGAATTTTCTATAAAAGACTTTAGTTTCAGTTGTAATAGAAAAGAATAACTTTCAGTTATCTTTTATTTCTGTTAGAATGCATTTTAGATAAAGGTATTTGAGTTGAATTTAATTAAATTATAGTTTGGATATAGTTACTTACTAATCATATTGTTTTTCCTTCTTAATTCAATGAATTAACAAAATATAATAATTAATATTTGGACATATTCGCAATCTTGTCTTTATATTTCTGTTCATATTCTTTTCTATTCCGTTGAATCTACGATTGTTTTTAGATTATCGCGTTTTCTTCTCTTTTAGGCACATTGTTGTTCCATTTTGCCTTGAAAATAATATTTGTCAATTTTATCTTTTATTTTTCATATTTTGTTCATTTTCGCGTTTAAATTTTAACATTGCGCAAAAATAAATATTTCAATTCTCATATTTTACATACCTTCTTTCACAAAAGGTATTAAGTTGTATATTGTATTTAAATTTTAATACAGTTTGAAAGAATACTGCATATATTTTCAGAAGTTTATTTGCTTTAATATATAGAACTTTTTATTATTCGCTTTCATTCATGATATATTAGTCTTTTATGGCGATTCAAATTTTGCTTTCTTTGCGAAAATAGCGCGTTTTATTGCTTAATTAATTACGCGGTGTTTTTCCTTTTTTTTGTCTTCCTCCTTTTTTTATTACAAACATTATTGCACATTTCTTTTTTCCTTCAAACGAGATGTTCAGATTGAACAAAATTTCTTCTGCCTTAAAAATGTTCGTATTAAACTCGATTATCTTCTTTTTTTCTTCTCATCACTGTAATGCCTATCGAGCCTCGAATTTTTCGTAGCAAATCTATGATGTCTACTGTTGACATTCTCTCGACACTTTCGTCGTTGACCTGTAATTAAATAAATAATTTAAGAAATAGAAAAATCAAGTTAATTGCATTTTACACTTTAATTTTAAATTAAATGTAACATAAAAATTTTTGGGAATCTTGTTTAATGATCTATAAAATAAATTAATTAAAATTCTTAAGGGTCATAAAGTTATATATACCATTATAAGGACGTCTCCTTGCTTGAGTCTTCCGTCCTTTGCTGCGACACTGTCTGGATGTACCACAGATATAACAGTTTTATCACCTTCTGGTTGTAAACTAAATCCAAGACGACTATTCCATCCACGTGTTAATTCAACCATGAACACCTAATTTTGAAATTACTTTTTTAATTACATGTATATATATATAATAAGTCTATTAGAAATATATATTTATACTTGGATTCATTATTTTTATACATTAATTTAATTATTTATAATCAATCATGGAAATATAATTTTTATTATTATTATAAAAACTCGTACATGAACTTAATATACTGTAATTGTATACCTCATGTCCTTGTTCATGAGCATCACTTATCGTAGATGAAGCTCGAAAACTTTCATCATCGTCATTTCGCGTAATTTCATCTTCATCAATACTTTTGTATGTTTGTGGCGCAAACATCACACCCTTCCATTTCAGTAATCCTTGAGAACCGACAGGATCTTCACCGCCAAGAGTTCCTGCAATATAAAAAGATAAATTATTTTTTGTCTTTAATTTTGAAAATATACATATTTTTAAGTTTAAAATTATATTTGAATTTTGTTTAAAAATTACGAAAATACTTTTGTATAAAAAAGGAACATTATTGAAATGTATGTTCTAGTAAATAAGAAAAATACATAGAAAGCCATATTTTCCCAAAATTAATTCGGTAAACATAATAAATTGCGAAAATTACTTCCGTGACATATCATCTTAATCTTTGAATATTTTTATTGGATTTCAAGACTCCATTTCTTAATATTTCCTTTCCGTGCATGAATTTATATGAATTCGAAGCAAATAAGAATCTTCAATATTTCAATAGTTCATGATATACTTTGAAAATAAATGACTTAACTCAAATTCTTAAAATTTAAGAAAGTTATGTGATTTAATATTACTTTAATTTATTATTTAATAAGTTAATGGAATAGTAAGATAAGTTTCGTTACTTAAATTCATTACTCATTTTAATATGTTAGCTTAGTTACACAGTTTAATTAAATAATTATATTTATTTATAATATTTTTGTTAATATATTTTTTTTAATTTTATTTGTAACATTTTGTCAATTATATTTTAGCCGTCAAACTTTTTATTAAAAAAAGTTAATTAGTTATTAAAAGTTTACATGCTTTACATCCTCTAAAAATATCTTTAAAAAAAGAGAACATGAACAAAATTTTTATTAAAATATCTTTTAGCGTGAAATATCTTGGTTGCTCGAGTGCGTTGTTTTATTTTTGACGTTGGCGTTAATATTGGCGCCGCAGGCAGCATTGACACTTTGATAATTTTCCATTTAAACGATTGATGTTTAGAGATTGCGGAACTTGAAAATGAGCTTTTTTTATTAGATATCTTCGTTAGTAATAAAAGTTATTATTACAGTTCAGTAACTAAATTAATTTTTTTTATAGTTAATTGGATCATTTATTCATTTTATTGAGTAAGCAAACTAGTTAAATAATTCATTTTATTAGTTTTATTAGATAATTTAGTTTGCAACTTAAGTAACTTAAGTCACTTACGTAACTTTAGTTGTTAAAATTAATAACTTAACTAGCTAACTAAGTTACTTAAGTGAGTTAGTTACTGAACGTTAGTTACTACCCTACTAACTAATAATTTAACTACTTAACTAACTCAATAGCTAACTAACTACGTAGTTAGGTGTATCTATCGTAGACAGCTATTTAGTTAGTTAGTTAATTTGGTATCTTAATTAACTTGTTAGTTAGTTAGATATTTACTTAAATAGTTACTTGATTAGTTAGTTAGTTAGTTATTTAATTAGTTAGTTAATTACAAAAATTCTTTTCATTAAAATGTTTTGAACCTGGAATGTCTTGGTCGCTCGAATGCGTGGTTTTATTTTTGCCGTCAATATTTGCGCCGCAGGCAGGATTGGCGCTTTGATAAACGGGATTTTTGTAGCTGAAGGCGTTTGCGGTGTTGCTTGCATTTGAGGCTAAAACCGGAGGCATCGATGCTGGTTCGGACGGCAAATCATTATCCCGATCGTTGGCTGACAGTCTGCTAATGTTGCTATTATTGCAATGCACTCGACTAGCATCGTTGATGTTCATTGAGTCATTGTCCGTGACAATCATCGGTCCAGAATAATCCTCAGAGTCAAGACTGAATTGAAAGTGTGGCTTTCCCTGCGGTGCCGACAAGTCCAGAAAACTGGGTCGATGCGGTTTCGTCGAGTCACCCGAATCACACTCGTCGTATAGTGCCGGTGGATCTATGATGTCATTCGATGGAGTGTCCTGCGAACTCGTTACCTGAGTCCTGATTGAACATTGATCAGAGTCCGACTGTAGTTGCACACCTAAAACCATTTTATTTCGATTGTTTTATTGCATTAAATCAAATCGAATATATTTCTTTACTTTTTCTTTTTAATCGAAGATAAAAGAAAATTGAACTAGAAGTATTAAACTGTGCTAAGAAAAAGAATTCCTGAGTTTGAAGATGCTTTCTAGTATGTTATACGAGTCTGAAAAGAAGACTGACAAAGAATAACTTTATCACATCCAAATGTTTGAGGCATATTTTAATGAGTTTGGTGTGAGACTGAAGAAAAGTAAGGATTCAACAGTCGATGGTATGGCAAGATAGCTTCTAGAAAATTTGACTTTAAACGGCGAATCGATCAATAAAAGTTCTAGTGGCGCGGTTGGCTTTTACAAGAACCAATTACGCCACTGGCTTGCGATACCAACTGGAAATTAACTTTGAGATTTGGATAAGAAAATTGTCTGCTTTTCGGGACTAAGGCTGAATATGGAAATTGCATCTTCCTCTATTATCCGTACGATAACTTTTACACATGAAATTTCGTCAATTCAAAATAGTGAATAATGTATTTTTGAAAAAAAAGAAGAAAAATGTATATATATACATATACATACATATAGGTATTCTGAGTTGTTAGCAAAGCAAAGTTGAAAATCGAAGTTGTCAATGCAAAGGCAGAAACAAATTTAAGCGATAAATTTGATCGCACGAGAAAAAGTAACGCAATTACGTAGTAAAGATTAATGTTCATGTTTTCTTCGCAAGCGGGATCGAAACATTTTAGATGGTTCCATAAAGGGACGTTATATACGGCTAAAATGTTTCAGCGAAGCATTCTGGTAATGCTCTAAAAACAATTTATCAAATGCTTAATAATGAATTAAAAAAATTTGCTCGTTTACTTTTATGCTTATAATGTTATTACGTTAACACGTTGAGTGTCACTTAGAAATACGACTTTTGGAGTTTAAGATAATTAAACTCTCAAATCTTGAATACGTTTTCTTTCTATGATTATTCATTTTTGTGAATTCAAGGGAAGTCAAATAATAGGTTGAAAGAATGTAGTTAGGCTGATAGGTAAATTTGAATGAACGTACTTGGTTCATTATCTGTCGTAGGAGTTCGAGCGCCGGGTCTTCGTAATTTTCGGGGCGAATTACAAGAGGCGCCTGCTGATTTTTGGGTACTAGAACCACTTGAAGTTCCAGGTGATAATTTACGTACTGCTAAGTCACAGAGCATGTCTACTGCTTCTTGTCTGCAAAGTTACGAATAGTAGTACAAATTAGTCATACAACTAATACAGTTACTTATATATATACTATATTATTACTAACGTTAATTATTATCAACTATAATTGATAACTAATGCATGCTTTGATGTTTTATCATTCATTTTTATCACGAATAATTAACTGCGATAAATAGTCAGACAAATTTTAATTATCAATAGATTCATAAGTGGTCTGACTTCATTAATAATTAATATTTTGATGTGTGTGTTTAATAATAATAAACTTTTAATTATATAATATAATTATTATCATGATCTTAGAATGTTCACTCTTATCGAAATTAATTTCAAAATGTCGGAATCCGATTCTAACAAGTGGAAAATCAGCTTAATATTTTGAGAAATGGAACTCGTTTTATACATTATATACAATCGGAATTGGTTTGAAAAAAAGGAAATACATTTTTATAAATATAAAATCTATTTGTAAGATTCTTGGATAAAGAGTTTCATTACTAAGAGCGTTAAGAAAAGAATACATTTTTATATAATATAAGTATCAATTTTTCTTCATGTATTTTTGTATCGATACTTTGGTTACGATACCACGCATATTTATATCACTACTTGTTTTATTTTTATATCAAGTATCGAAAATAATAAACAAACTAACAACATAAAAGAACAAAAAAAGTAAAAAAAAAATCTATCAAAAGCATGTAACAAAATAAACTGATTAATCAAAACAATCTAATAAATAAAATAATACTGTGTTCTCACGATAGACACTATATTTTAAAAATATATTTAAAAATATCTATCTTTTTGACGAAAATATATTGTACCTATTTTACATATATTTTGTTTGATGAGGGTATTAATTTTATTTGTTACTTATAATACGCTAGCTTGTTTTGGTAGTTTTTTATTTGATTTTTTGTTCCTATGTTACAAAATCCAAAACAATTCTTAAGCGGAAATAAGTGTTAGGAAATTTTAGGGATTTTGAAACATAAAATTCCTAAATAATCCGAAATTTTCATTAAAAAAACAAGTATTTCCTAGTATTATTAGAAACTTTCGGTTTACTTAGTATTCCTAAATGAACCAAATACTTCCTAATACATTTACATATAAATGTATTAAGAAGTACTTAGTTTTTTAAAAAAAGTTTGGTTTTTTTAGGCATTTTATGTTTCACATTTCATAAAATTTCCTAATTACTTATTTCCTTTTAGGAGTTCGTAGGACTTCACTTTTTATTATTAATTTTCTACTTAAATTTTACTGTCACTTTTTTGTGTTAATTTCTGTAATTGATATATCAAAGCAGAAGTATTTAAATATTTTATATCGATTCTGTAATATTATATCAGTAAAAGCACAATATTCCTACTTCTTTTTTTTATTTCAAAATTTATGAATCATTATGAAATATTATGAATTAGTAAAAAATTATAGCGCATTACCTTAAACTCGTATGAGGTGGACGGAGTGGATGATCATTAGGCTCAGTGGGGGACAGTGCGGACACTGGTGTTTGCGTCATGTCTCGATATAAGCGAAGTTTCACTCTAGGGCCGCACTGTCGCAACAGCGTGACAGCTTCTTCGTGGCTCATCGGCGACAGCAATGCCCCATCAACCGCAACTATCTTATCGCCCGGTTGAATTCTTCCATCACTCAATGCCGGCTCGCGTACGAGAGCTCTAACATAATGCCCCAAAGCACTGCTGTCAGCTTTTCTCAAAGTGAAACCCAAACTGCCCGCCACTTTTGTCATTTCAATGTCAAATTCCTGAATGAACCAAAAATTAATTATCATTAATTTTAATTGATTAATAATACTAATATTTTATAATAATGTTATTTAAATAAGTAATTAGTTATTCCAATTAATGGACAAAGAAATTGAAAGAAAAATGTGATCAACAAGATTTGTCCTATATAAAAAGCAAAGTTTGAACTGAAATTTTCGGGGCAGATCAATATTTTCGAACTACTTTATATTGCTGCTGACCTACTGACATAATTTTTTATAGAACAACAAACAACAAAAGGGACAATTTACTTATATATAACACTTATTTCGATATACATGCGACATATAACGTCAACGTATATCATGATTCTATTCGTCATATTTCTCCTTTCAGTAAGCGTATCTTATGCATATGTGAACTTATGTTTATGCATATGTCTAATAGATATGAATTAGACATGATTATAGATCAAATAAATAATATTTATCAATATATGTAATCAAGTTTAGATTGTTGATTTTAATGAACAATTTTGTTTGAAATAACTTACGCCGCAAGGCTCTACATTGAGAGGTGGCAAAGGATCAAGAACACGCGTAGGTGGTGGTGGCTCTCTTCTTACGGGTAGAGGCGGCGGTACTTCCGGGGGCGGTGTGATATTGCCATCGCCAGGAACTCGTTGCACTAACAATTCTACAGTGCTTGAGGTTGTTCGAAGTACTTCTAAAGCTTCCTGTTTAATTAAGTGTTACAACATTATGTTTCATTTTCATCAGTACACATCAATTCTACTTGACATTCAAAAAAGGATTTCATTCTTAATTAATATACTACATCGAGAAAAATGGACAGGAAAATTTATCACTTATACAGTAAAAATAACTATCTTTGGTGTTTTTACTTCGTTTGACTATTTTGCTTTATTTTCTTTGCGCTTTATTTGCTTTGCTTTGCGATCATCTAGAGAAGATAAAAGTAGAGATAATTTAAAGTAAGAACGCAAGCAAAGCGTGCGTTTTTGCTTGGCATCATAGAAAATTCTGAACGATTTGATTGGCTAATAATATTCAGTATCTTGAAATAACCAATCAAATTGTTCAGATTTTTCTATGAAAGCCAAGCAAAAACGCAACCAAAGTTTATCCTTTTTTCTCAATGTTTCAATATTATGATTATTTATAATAAATTTTTGTATTAAAATAGAAAATACTCTTGTTAAATTTTTCTCAATATATGTAGTTTAGGGGAAAAATAATGCTTTTGAGGTGTTTTTTTGTCTTGTTTATCATTTTACATGTATAAAAGTGGCTTACATAATTGGTAAGTCCAGTCAAAGAGATTCCATTAGCAGCCAGAAGAATGTCGCCAGACTTAAGCTTGTTGGAAAGTGCTGCCGGTTGTTGTGGGAACAATCTTTTCACCCTCACTGGTCCGGAGCTTCCACCCCCAGTCACACTTAACCCGAGACCGCGACTGCTCTTCTGTAGTGTCACGGTAAATGTGTTCTCTACAAATGACCAATAAACGAGTCAGTTAATTACGTCTGCCTTTTTTCAAATACTTCTGTTTTTAACTATTTGGTGCTCTTTTATGTTCAGCAGATAATCAGTTTAACGTTTTATTAAATTTCATATGCTAATCATAAATGTCCCTAACGGAAAAAAATATATTTCAAAAAATATGTAAAAATATATTTGAATATGTGCACATATTTTTTCGGCAAAAAAATATAAATTTAATATATATTTAAACTATATTTCAAATATATTTTTAAATAAATTTTAGCGACAAAAAGTAACATATTTTGCCATACATTTTGATGTATATTTTTTTCCTTACAGGGTATAAATTTTTATTTAAATTGAAAGAATTTAATAAATTCAAAAAAAAGTTTTGTTCATACTTCATTCAATTAATTAAATTATAAAGTTTTCAAATAATGGTAAAAATTTTTTGAGAGAGAAAGCAAAACAAAAGTTGAAATGAATTGATATAATTAAAGAGTCGAACGTTTATATTCTGTCAGAATGCAATTTCATCAAAGCAAATGAACACGAAGAAAATCAAAATCGGTCATCAACCTGCAAAATGAAGTGGCGTATAAATGAGAGAGTCTTTTATTTTGATGCTTAATAACAACGTCAAGTTATTTTAAACCAATTTCTTTTGCGCTTTTATTTTATTGATAATTTTAGAGTAAAATTTAATGATGCTTTTGCTTTCTCTACTGTTCAATTCGTTTTGTTCTATTTTCATATACAAAAACCTCATATTTTAACTTAATTAATTTTGACGCAAATTTTGTATGAGTGGCAAAAAAGCAGTTTTGTTTGTAAATTATATGTTATGTGCTTTAACAAATACATGCATAAGGTGTTTGTATATTAAACATACACATATAATTGATTTTTGCAAGCAGCGCATTTATGCACTTAGCATTAATTACATGCATTTATGTTGCCGGACAAAAATGACACCAAACGTTAATATCACGTTGGATATAAGTTGACCAAACAAATAATAGTTAAATTTATAGCTCAACATTATCGTAAAGTAAAATATGCTTTAAGTTAGAGGCATCTTAATTAAGCTTCTATTATAATACATGTGAATCTAACACCAACATCAAAAGCAAAATTAATTACAACTTACTACAACGTTACTTAACAATATTGAATGAAACAAAAAAGAAAGTTTGCGAGAAGATAAATACAAATGATAAGTCAAGTTCAAATGTGCTGTTTGAAATTCTGAGTTGTTGTTAACGGTGTTACAACATTTGTTCTGAAGCAAAAAAAGCTGTAACTTTTTGGATTAAAAAATCATCCTGAAAATGTGGATATTCGCTAAAATGAAGCACATTTACAATTCTGTTTGCACTTAATCAAACTTGATTACAACTTTTGACTTGTGTGTAAAACAATTAGTTTATATATGGTACATATATATGTATATAATGTTGCATTGAAAATGTATTCACAAATCTGACGACAGTTCATTAGTTCCAATTTTGTATTCAAGCTAAGAAATGAAATCATATAATTGTGTTATATAAAAGTTGTCGAAAAGATTCAAATGGTTTTTGAATGATGAATGTATCGCGTAAAATCGATGAATGCATAATAGTTTCTTGCGAGATTGGAAAGTTTGAATAAAAGTCTGTTGGAATGAAGCTTTTGTACAACCCTTTAATATCGCTTGAATCTAAAGTGCAGATTAATTTTAAATGCATGTGACATTAAGCCGATCCTGAGCAGGATTTGCAACATTGACATTCTAATGCTAATGTTGTGGGGGTGAGTTTTAGTACCTATAGTGTAGGAATCGCATGGCAATCAATATTATCGAATTGCGTATATTATTCAACCTCTCCTTCTCCCTCTTCTCTCTCTCTCTCTCTCTCTCTCTCTCTCTCTCTCTCTCTCTCTTTCTCTCTTTCTATATGTTTCTCTTTCTCGATCACACATGCATTGGTTTCTGTCTCTCTTTGAATTTTCCATTGCAAATAATTGATATCGATAGAATCTACATTTGAATACTTTAATGCTGATATATCTCATATAATTTATACAAGTCTCATAATGTTTCATTTCTCATAACTACTGTTATAAAGGTGTTTCTCAATTTTTAATTATACTGAGAAAAATGGATAGTTTCACTGACTGTTTAGAGTTGGCTTTACCATCTACATAGTTTCAAAGCAAAGTAAATAAAAATAAAGCAAAGTAAAGTAAATAAAACATTGTAAAGTTAAATAAATAAACAAAATACAGTAAATAAACAAATAAAGTAAATTAATAAAAGTAAACAATGTACAAATGCAATTTAAACATAGCAAAGTAAACAAAGTAGAGATATTTATTTTTACTATCTATATAGTAATATTGAATATCCATTTTTCTCGTCGTACATATCATATGGATCGTACACGAAAAACGTCACACGTTTATGACATTGGTTCGTGACAGTGATTTTCGCTGTCAGAACAGGGTTTAACACTGCGCGAACATGGTCTAACACTATCGCATTCTTAAGCCTTTTTCGTGCGACAATGTTTCGCACAGTGAAATTCAATGCGATTCACAGGTGCCATGATGAGCTGAGCAACTAGCAACACTGTTTTTGACAAAAATTGCGTTTTGACAGTGAAAATCACTGTCACGAACAATTGTCATAACATAATCATAGACGCATATCTCATACAAGGATCCTCGTGTCGTACACGAAAATTTGAATGTAATTTTCCAGTTGACATTAAGGGCAGACACAAAATGAAAAAGATCACTTAAATGCAAGTAAAAGAGCATCTCTTAGTCGCTTATATTCGTCCACAAAACACACAAACATATATATATATATAGTCAAAAGATATGTATTGTATGCAGTTGCCTGCGGCGATGTCTCGGCAGCTTAGAAACTCGCGACGTTGCGGATTTCATTATTAAATCAAAACTGAAGAGATTTATGGAAATGTAGGGATCAACTTGTATATACAAGTCCAACAAAACATTTCCAACAAGCAGAGAGCCGTTTTTATTTGTTTTTACGAACCAAGGCATTTACTTCTCCACTTTTGCAAATGCCGGTATGCAAAAGGTATCCCTCCCCAGTAACGTTTTGTATCGCAGTATCCGTCACTCTTTTAGTGCCAAATCGTTTTCGTTTCCACTGTTACTCAAATTTAGGCGATTGCGGCTTCGCCAACGTCTATTGTAACATTCTTTGATGCATAACTGAAACTGTAAATAGAATGAAAATTCCATTCGTTTGATTTTGAATTAATATGTTGTTTCACGTTGAATATAATATTCAACGTACTAATATTTAAGCAAAATTTGAGAAATTCCAATTTTCAATTATAATTTGAAATATCTTAGTATTCGATTAGAGCCTCGATATATACAAGTACATACCGGATCTATATATAAGACAAATATCCCATTCATGTACCAAATATGTAGTCATATATAAATGATTACGTAGAAAGTGGAATACCGCAGCAATCATAATTGCGTTCATTACTACAAACGTTGTGCCATTATCTACTATTATATTGAGGGCTTTCGTGATGTTCGTCTTAGCATGCATCTCAGACAAAAGCCGGGGCTCTTGATAAAAACGCCACAAAATGGGTCAAACTGCGTATTAATTGTGACTGCGCCATTTATTCCAACAGAAAGATGAATTGTTGCGCAAATGGATTTAACTGATTTCAAATAAATTGTTTATAAAAAGACAATTTAATCCAGTGTTATTTAATACTATTATTATTTATGTACAAATAATAGAACCTGATACTAAGATGATGAAACGCTTTCGTTCATTTATGTCGTTTATTAATACTGGTTTTTATTTTAATTTTATATATCTCATCTGATTACGATAATCAAATCCGTTGTTTCTTTGATGTTTGTTTTAATAATAAAAAATAAATTAAACAAAATATTTATCAATGCGATTTTTCAGGAGAAAAATGTACATTTTTCTTTTGAAGAAATCAAAGGAAAAGTTGAAACATTTTATAATAAAAAGAAGTCTTTACAACGTAGAGTAATTTTATTTTCACAAATTGTGCACAAGTTATTTGAAATATTTTTTATAACAGATATTAGCATTTTCAACGAAATCATAAATAAGGAAGTATGTAAATTATCTATGGAAAAATTAATGTAATAATTTTCATTTTTATGTCGACATTTTTTCTTCGCACTTTTCTTTCCAATATGAGATTATCGACTGAATTGTTACTTAAAGTTATGCGACAGATATTATAAGCAATTCGCATAAAATCACGAGTAAAGTTATAAAGTTAATTATAAAATGTGTTGATGGATATAAGTTATGAAATGTGCACATTTTCAAATGAAGAAGAAGAAAAAGTTTCTATATATAGATTTCCATATATTATGAACGTCTTACGAGATCTTGGGATAAATATCTTATCACGATTAGTGTGGGTATATTTAATTGAGAGCTTTTGAAAATTAACCTAATTACAGTTGCAATGCTCTCGTCAAAGAGGATTTAGCTGGTGACTAAATTGCAGTAGACACGCGATAATTGAAATCCTTTGTAGATTTAGGAGCACCAGGGTCTGTGCACATTTGTTAATACCTTTGACGGTTCAAATTTGATGTATTTACAAGTATATCAACGCTTTTACGCATATATTTAATATATATATGTTCAGTATATATAAAGGCAGTGTAAATTTAGTATGATGATGATGCTTAAATTTTCAGTGTTTACATATATGAACATTATATGACTATTATATATGAAATACAAATGAAAAGAATGTAGATAAACATGTTTTTTCACAAGTGTTACATATTTACAAATTTTCAATTTTTTATTTGCAAATACATTCAAATATCCTTTTAAGAATTGAATAAAGTAATAATAATTGAACAAATAAATTGTTATATATAATAATGCTCTAAAGTGTAATTAGTATCAAAATGTGCAATGTAAATCGTGAAGTTAAAAATTGATTTAATCTTGTTGTATTCTTCTTTTTTACTTTTTGTCACTTCAAAGTTAACAACGAATTTGATAATACATTTAAACATAAACTTTACACGACAAGTTAGAAGCTTTTCAATGGTCCTGTTTGTACGATAGTTTCGTACATTTGTATACAAAAAACGTCGTCAACAAGAGTTTACATCTCGCCAGCATTTCTATAGAAACGTACGAAGTTTGAGTTGAAAAAACAACAAAGAAATGTATTGTCTTTTATGTATAATATAATAGTAAAGTAAATGTTTTAAACTTTGTAATTATAATTGTATCAGTTAGTGATTTTTGAAAGTAAAATTTGTGAAGCTTGGGTTTTGTTTGATATACATTCAAATGAATAAACTAAAAAAAATTATGTTTAAAATTATAAATTACTGAACTTCCAGTAGTCTAACGACAAATGCAAAGTTTTGCGAAAAATTACTGAACTTTTTATTAAAAATTATTGCCAAATTTTGCATCCATCCCTGTACTATTGAAAACTCAATAAATTTTGAAATTTGACATGAATTTCTAGTTTAATTGTACTGAGTGTATTATTATAATTTAGCAAACAATTAGTAAACAATCAGTATTATTATTTTCACATTTTATTTTATTATAATGAGCTTTCAAAGCATGTTTATCGAAGGTAAATTAAGTTTGAAATATGAATACGTATTCTGTAAACTTTATTGGTTCCAATATAGACTTTCTGCATTATTAACTAAGTTAATCAAGGAAACGCACATTAACAAATTTTTGTTATAATAACATATAATAATTAAAATATAATATTCTACAAACGCTCTTATATGTTGTTGAAAAATATCTTTTCATCGTTGAAACGGTTCGTTGTTACATTGTTACCAGTCGGAAATTCTGCCTTTTATGTCATTTTCCGGCTGGATGCACATTTTCTCACTCTGCGGGGAAATCTAATGGCGCGATTGTTTTAGCGCTCGGACGCTCGAGCTATTCGCCACTTGCATCTCAAGTTTTCCCGAGCGGTTTCGACTTAACTTGCATTTATTTGCCTAACTTCAATTAGTCAGAGTTTCTTATTCAAACAACAAAACAAAAGAGTATACCTGTCCAAATTATTTATATCGATTGGCTGCATCTAAATGAGTTTCTAAAACAACAAACGAGGAAATATGCTAATTTTTCAAGTTAACTCGATGTTTGACATCAAATCGAATTAATAATAGTGTCATAACATAATTCATGTGGGATTATTTATGTGAGTTATTTACATACTGAATAGAAAAGGAAAGGGGAAAAAATGGATAGCAAAGTTAATAGACGAGGCGTGATTTACAAGTTATCATTTAGTTTCAATGATATTTCGCACTTTCTGACATGACCGAATTGTTATTATGTCGTTGATTTGTGTGTTTCGTACATTAATTTTCCATTCTCAATTAATTGATACATTTTCGCTATAACTGCACAGTAATTTCGCCATTATTTGACGTAATGTATGGAGCATATGTAAATTTAATATAATAGTCAGATGAACGGAAATTCTGCAATTATGAATCCTCGTTTTGGCAAAGTTATATTTTCATTCAATAAAAGAAGATTTCGTTTAAGTTTTCCCGCATAAATTGATTTTATTTTCTCGCAAAATATTAATATGATACACTGAATAAAAACTTATTTTACTGTTTCATTTCTTATTAACACCAAAATAAATTGAAAATGCTTGAAATTGAGTATATTCCACTTGGTTCAAGTAAAATTTACTTGCTTCATGGTTTGGCTCAGTTTCTGGATAAATTTGCATATTAAATTATACCACTTGTGAGAAAACATGTTCATCTGTAATTTTGTATATATATTATATGTATATAGAATGTATAAGATGTTACATATACATATATGTATCCTATAATGTATTTGTTTCCATACGTAAGTGTCCCCCCATATGAAGTGATCATTGGTATAGGTGTAAAAAGTACAAAGAGTTTGGTCCCGGACACGTGTCGAAGTGGCCTAGATTCGTATATATACACGAGAGAAGAATAGATACAGGCGTGCAAGTCCCCCGTACGATCAATAGTGCATTCTTGACTTGGAAAACATACAGTGTCAGCAGATGGGAAAAAATTTGTTCAAGAGTGGTTGATCGTCAAGTGGCAAAGTAGATAGCTTGCATCAAATTCCGCGGCTTGTATCGCTTTAATGCCGAGTATCGTCACCAGTCATTCACGCTTGTCGACGTCACTGCGAAAAATAGTGACACTTTTTCTTCCCTTCGTTGTCTTTTTTCTTTTACTTTCTTTCACTTTTCTTTCTTTTTTCCCCTTGTCTTATTTTTTTTTACATCCCAGTTTTTTTGCACTTTCGCGACGAACTCACGTGCCAAGAATGTTCATTTTCGAATCCCAAAACCAGCAAATTTATCCCATCGTATTTGTCATTTCGATCATGTCAGATTTTCACTTAACCGAGAGAATGTCAGTCGACCAAAATGGTATGGTATTTAAGAGGGTACATTTTTAAAGGATAAATATTAAAAAAAAAAAAAAAAAAAAAAAAAAATACGTATTACATGAAAGTAAGTGATGCTGAATGAGATTATTTAG
>JABFPJ010002135.1:0-21104 GCA_022817425.1 Gryon sp. ZL-2020
TCTAGTTTTTCCCATAAAATATAATAATTTTTGTCATGGATGTCGAGTTGTCCTCAGATTCATAAATGGTATAGTAATTTTTATTAGAAGTTACAATAATTTTTATTACACTTTTATTTAGCGTGTACAAGAATAATTTCTTTTTTGAATTTACTTTTTAAAGAAGTGAATATTAACCTTTTTAGAAAACACGAATTATAACTTTTCAAAAAAGTGAACATGCACCACAAAAAAAGTGCATTTTTACTTTTTCAAATTGAGAGAGTAGTGTAATTTGATTTCATATCTGCAATGTATCCAATTTAATAAGAAAGTAGTAATTTTTATATAGTATTACTGAGTGGATTAATTATAAATACTAATACTGATGGATAATAATAATGGATTTCCCGATTGGTGCCCTATCAGAACCCGATTACAAAATATCAAAAAGTGACATCTTGTTTGGGACTTGATGAGGTTGGCATCACAAAGTAACAAATCAAATGTAACATTCGGGTTTGATATGGCCATTTTAATGTCATTTTATGGTACAAATATGGCGTGCCATATAAGGGTCCGATGTGGGCCTGGTATGGCTACCCTGATTTGGCTGACACTTTAGGACGATGATAGGAGTCTAATAGGGTATGCCTCATCAAGCCCCTATCATGGGGTGACATCTTGTTTGGGACCTAATGAGGAAAAAATATGGCGTGCCACATAAGGGCCCGATATGGGCCTGATATAGCTACCATGATTTGGCTGATACTTTGAAACCATGATAGGGCTTTGATGGGGCATACCTCATCAGGGCCCTATCATGGGGTGACATCTTGTTAGGGGTCTAATGAAGCAAAAATATGGCGTGCCATATAAGGACCCGACAGGGGCCTAATCACCATCGACTGACACTTTAGGACCATGGTAGGGGCCTGCTAGGGTATGCCCCATCATGGTCCTACAAATTATTTGTTTTTCTATTCATAAAAAATTTAATCAGGCCCTGATTTGGATCTGATATGGGTAAAATAATTTACAACAATTCCTTCAGATTCCCATATCAGGGCCATATCAAATCCGTGCGTTAAATTTATGCACGGTCCTAGAATGGCAGCCCTTACTGGGACCACATCAGTTTCCATATTTGCCACATCAACACCATATTTCAGCCCTGTTACAATGTCAACTTGGGTAGTTGAAAGTAATTGTATTCATTAAGAAATTATACGATGACTCGAAGCAGTGAGTGCATTGTAATGGTACGAAATATGATGACATTTTCATGTTTCCTTTTAAGGTTAAAAGTTTCGAGACCACGAAGAGCGTGTAATACATATTGGATGACGTTCGAACCTAGAGTCATGGCAGCCAATTAGAGAGAGATAGAATTTCAATTTTTTTTCCTCGGAGACTATCCGAAACACCATTATTCATAAAGCGTTTTCGTTCGATTTTTCATGCTAATGCAAATAACTATGAAGTTTACATTAATTTCATTTTACGTATGAACACAAAAAGTTTAGCTAATAAATCAATGAAATCATTCAAGTCATTCAACATTTAATTATTTATAATTTTAAATTTAAAAAAATAAAATTTTTTAAAAATAATTATATTTTAGACATTTCGTCATTCATGTTTATTTGACATGTAAACATTGAAAAGTTACATATATTTATTATTAAATGTGTGTATGTGTCTGTAAATAGAAGATGACACTTTGATATGTGAATGTTGTACTTAAAGTGCAGTTGCATATCAAAAACTGACAAAATATAAGTAGCAGCGTAAACCTTCTTGCAAATATTTTGCAGTCGTGCTTCGGTGATTTTTTTAAAGGTGGACTGCAGTGTTACTTTCTGGAAGTCGGTCACAGCATTTCTTGCTTGTATATTATGTCTAAATTACTTTGCAATTCTGCTTCATATTTTTCATTTGGCTTGAAAAATAACATTACAAAGTATGTTTTTTCATTGATATACACAATTTTGCGACATTTTATTTACACTGAAAGTAAAAAAAAAGCTCTAATGATGTTGAATTTTTAAGAACATTTTATTTGTAATTTGTTCAGCGTCAGTTTGAAATTGTTTAATTTAAGTTTTTTAGTCATTAATCTTATATTAAAAAAAACTAAATATTTTTTTTGTAAAAAACTGAATTTAAATTTACTTGTATTTTTATGATGATTTTTATTTTTGGCATTTTCAGTTAACGATTGATGTTAACATTTTTTCCATTTCGTCATATATAATTCAAATTTTACATTTTTTGTGTGTAATATTCCGTTGTAAAAGTTTATTCATAGCCGATAAAGTTGGGAAATTCGGGCTAAAATCTTTTATCCTTCCGTAGTTAATATTCCCACAGAATCCAAACTTACCGATAAGTCATTCTACATTTCTGTATTATTAACGCATATAACAGACCGACTTTTGATAAAAAGGGTATCATTTATTTATTTGTCAGAGTTGTTATTAACATTATTGAAAGCATCAGTACAAATTTAGTATTGATTTTAACTGATTTTATTCTTTGAATTTTGCACAATATTACGTCAGTTTATTCAAACGCTTAATAACAAATGTATTGCTGTGTTTAAAAAATAATTGGGATTGTTTATTTTGAAAAATATTCTGAAGTTTCTTATTAAATTTTTTTTTATTTTTTATATTTTTCATTTCGTTTAATATAATATATTATATATGTAATATGATATATAATGAACTTTTTCTTTTATAAATAGTTATTAAAGATGTAATCGAAAAAAAAGTTATGATATACACTCAAAACGACATCTGTGATTTTACAGTACGTTTTCCAGTTAATACCACTTTAAAATAACACAAAAAATGTATTATTACAGTATTTTATTTGAAATGTACTGTGAAATCTATTAAGAATTAAAATATAGAAAGCAAACTTACTGTAATTTTACAATGTAAAGTTTTGAGTGTAAGAAAAAGTTCTATGCCATCTAAGAATCAAAAAGTCATATATCATGTCATATATTTATAAGTAGCCTATACTAATAAAAAAAATTTTAAATTATCATAACTTTCCTATGTTGATATAATATAAATTGTAAAAGTAAAAACTGAAAATTGTTAACTATATTTATAGTAAAATTTACTTTAAAAACTAACATTTTTTCTCCAGTTAATGTAGGATTATTTTCAATATGTAATTCGATTCCTACATGGTATAGTAGTATGATATAGTATAGTTTTTCCATACTTTCAGATTGCTTCATTATTTGATAGATCTAATTTTGCAAACTTAATATTTAATTTAATATTTACTTTTTGATTTATAAAAGTACATTTAAATAAATCAAAAAATAATTTTATTTGACTAGAACGTCCTTCTTGAATTAAGTAGTTTAAATTCCACATGTTTCTACACATGAAAAAAAAAGAATGTGTTTGCAATAATGACTGAAAAACTGAAAGTGCCATTATCCATCAAAACTGGTGTCAATATATCGACACAATTTCACACTGCAATTATAATTTGATGCAGAAAATCACGTAATGTAGCAAGTAGAGATGAGAGACTATGGTCAGATATCGTGTCCTACATTTATAATTCCTGACCACAATTCTGGTCTATCTACTCGAGTAGATCATACATTCACCTACAAACAAAATCCTATTTGCAAGCGTTTATGGGAACCTATAATCATTCCGAACGATTAAACAGGTTTATTATGTCACTGACTTATGCAAAATTATTAACCTCATTGAATGACTATTATTCCATACTTTACATATATTAAAAAAATACTTTTATTATTATAATAACAACGATATTACGAAAGTAAATAATTTGAATGCAATTCTATTTGCTTTGTTCTTATGCAAATAAAAGTGGACTATCATTTTGTCGAATTATTTTTCTAAAATGAAATTTAAATCTGCCGAGACATTTTTATATGTAACTAACACTGTTTATTTTGCAGGCTATTCGGTGGCAACTTTGGTGGCAATTTTATTTTGTATACCTTTTGCATTAAGGGTATACATTCACCAGGAAATTGGACAGTGGCATAATTGGTGGCAGGCGTTTTATCACGTGCATCTGGAACTGTATTTTGGAAATGCATGTTTTGGTAATAAAGCTCTTTTTATTATTCAATCGTTTGGTTCTTTTTCATATTCACTTATTCATTGAAATTTACCGATTATTTTACAAAAACAATATACTTTTTTATTAAATAAATATTGAATAAATATACCTTTTTTATTTGTTTAAATTTATTAAAAAAATAATGCGTTGAATCAAGTAGGTTTTACTTGAATTAAGTAGAAAAAAAGCGTCAGATACATTTGACAATATTTCTTCAATACACTCATAATTCTTCTTTAATTAAACTTGTATATACTTGAACCAAGTATATTTAAGATTAAATGAAATATATATATTGTGTGAGAAAAAATCAAAAACATCAACTGAACTAATTCGTTGTTTACTTGAATCAAGTATATTTAAGATTACATGAAACTAATTCGTTGTTTACTTCAATCAAGTATATTTAAGATTACATGAAATGTATATATTGTGTGAGAAAGAATCAAAAACATTAACTGAACTAATTCTTTGTTTACTTGAATCAAGTACAGAAATATTCAAATATATTTTCAATTATTTATTTCATTATTTGTTCTATTTTCTTTCTTTTTCTTTTATTTACTGTCAACAATACACACATTTGAATATGAATACAAACTCATAATACTGGCTTTTCATGTTTTGTTTTATTATTTATGATGTTTGTAAACATTCATCTAATATTTATATATTTTAATTGTTTTGTTTAATTATTTGTTCTATTTTCTTTCTTTTTCCTTTATTTACTGTCAACAATACACATATTTGAATATGAATACAAACTCACATCACTAGCTTTTCATGTTTTGTTTTATTATTTATGATGTTTGTAAACATTCACCTAATATTTATATATTGTAATAAATAATTCATTTTATTTAAATACAATGATTATATTTGGGCTGAAAAATCACTGAAAATTAATTAAACTTAATAATTAAAGCCAAGCGCCATGATCGGGAATCGAACCAAGGACCTCGCGAGTAGAAAGCCACTACCTTATCCAACGCGCTGCTGCTGCTGTAATGCGAACTTAATATTTTTAGCAGCTATATTTGACGCAAACGATAAAATATATTTTGACGGTTTTTTTATTGTAAAGGATAACTATGATTGCAATTATGTAATTATTCTTTCAATCAATTTGGTAGAAGCTTGAAGCAAAATATATATTTATTGTAAATTCAAATATTATATCGAATTAGTTCAAGTAAAAAAATATACTTGATTCAAGTAAAATATACTTAGTTCAAGCATGTACAAGTCAAGTATATAATATACTTGGAATGAAACTATTTATTTTTTGTAGTGTAACTATTTATATAAATGATTATTAAATAATTCAATGTTGTATAAATATAAAAATTAAAGCATTAAGAAAATTAAATATTCAACAATCATGAAATATATTAAGAATTGCATTGTATTATTTTATTATATTGCATTTACATATTCTTTTTATACGTACTTTCTATTAACCTTCCGATGCCCAAGCTCAGATCCATAACAAAAGTGACGAAGCGGGGCGACTAGGTCGCCCCAGTCGATTTTTTATTTATTCAAGTAATATAATGTAAAAAAGCATACTTTTATAATTAAAATATTTTTATTATATTATAGACAACTCAACTATTACATTATAATCACTTTGGCAACAAAAAAGGAACATTAAAATAATAGACATAATATCTGTAATATTCTGAACAATAACACTTGAATACATCACTCGCTTCCGGAACTATTGTTGCAAGAAACGCATTTTACTGTTCTTGTTCTAATCGAGTGTAAAATCATTAATTAAATTAACAATTTTGGCTATAATTGGTCATAACTACGTAAAATATTTGATATATATTTAAAAAAAAACAGTTTTACAATACAAGTGTTGGAGCGGGGCGACTAAGTCGCCCCACACAAATTGTTTATAAAAAAATAATAAAACACGAAATCATTAAAATCGTTTTACATTATAAAAATATAACTCAAAATATTAATTGTTGTAAAATTCCAAGTGTATTTATAGAGTTCACACAAAGATACAAATAAAAATCGATTTTTGGGGCGACTAAGTCGCCCCGCTTGGGCATCGGAAGGTTAATAACACATTTTACAAACAAATGTGTGTTTTGAAGAATCGATCTCGCGTCTCCGAGGTGATAGTCTGCCATTTTGTCAGCCAAGCCAGTTCAGTCTACATAACTCAACTGGCAAATGGTATATTTAAGTTTCACGTAACGCAGATGGCGCCTTTTCAGAATATTGAGTAATTTTTATAAAAACAGTTCAGTAAAAATTGTAAAATAAATATGTAATTCATGTTTGTAAATACAACAGTTTTTCACTGACTAAAATAATTCAGATACTGAAACGTAATTTTTACTGTACTCTTTAATAACTTTTCTTATGTAAATATTAATGTATATTGTAAATTCTATAAATTGTGATGTTTTTTTGACTTTGTCCATCAGTTAATGTACAGTTCAGTAAATATTTCTATACAATTCTACAAAAATTATAGGAACTTTGTGCTACGTGTAAGTGAACTAAGATTACCGTTGGAAACTCGATCGGGCTGTAATGTGGATGTAACGCAGGGAATTGATATGGGCCTGATCAGGGGAATACCAATTTATACTGTGGCACATAATGTGGCATATAGACATAGCTTATGCCACAGTATGGCAAATACCGTGGCAACCTTGGCTAAATCTGTGGCAATATCTATTTTTACATATTTTTTTACCAGGAATAAACTCTTACTTTTTCGATACCTTTTCGTGACACACCCTGTATAAAAATTAGCAGTTAGATATTAAGAAAATATCATTGCAAAAATAATAACAAAAAATATAGTAGCTTTCTCGAGAACATCAATTTTGTGTAACAAGTAAATAACGCATCAGACGACATTGGAAAATCAGTAGTGTCTCAGATTGTTTAGTGTAGTTCGGTAGTTCGTTCTTTATATTAAATTTGTAAAGACACTATTAACTGTTTATAATTTTTATGTAATAAAAATCTAATAATTAAGCATAATTCGATTAAAAGATTATTGTTTGCTTTAATAATATCATTTAATTAATTTAATATGAAAATGTATTATATATCCCTGAAAACACAGTTTGTTATATTTCCGTGTAAACTTGATATTAGCAGTTTGCGTGAAGTTTGAACGCTGCTGTGTTCGCTTTTTTATACGACTTCCATGCAAGCTTCCATGCAATTTTTTTGTTAAATAAAATAAGTAATATTTTAGTTCATACTTTTTAATATTCTTATATTTGCTACTAAATGAATTGTGAGACATTGGAAAACGTATTTTTTGTACAAATGGTTTGCCCAAATTCCATGCAAACTTCATACAATAATGTCATACAAATTTTGCATGCATTTCGTTCAAATTAGCGGACACAAGACTGCATCAATTTCATACAAACCTGTTCCAGTTTTCCTGTGTTATCAGGGACTCAATTCTTTTTATAAAATTTCTTTACATTTTTACTATTATATAATACCATTGTTTACGTGTAAACAATGGTATTATTAGTTAGTAATTTTTGTTGATTTGTTGGCAAATTATTAAAATTATGGTGCATATTTCTATATGCACCATATCATATTGTTTTGTTATTCAGATATTGAATACATTCTGAACAATATTCTTACTGTATTTAATATTATTCAAAAACAAATGGAATCCATTTAGGGCATTGCAGGTGGATGCCTGAAAAGATTTGTTTAAATTTATGATATGGTAATTATAACAATGCCCTATCAGGTCCTCATTACAGTATGCCCCTTTTACGGCGTGCCTCATAAGGGCCCTTACAACATTGGGTATTAATACTTCATTAAATTAAATCAAATTAATAAGTCGCTGATATTTTTTTGAATTAACCTAAGGAGGAATTTAATTTGACCTAAGGAGGATAAGGGCACTTTACCTCCCCGAGTAACAAAAACATTATTTATAGGTTAAATTGTGAATTTAAAAATCAGAATTTTTAGGTGATAGTGGTTCAAACCCCAAATGAAACATATACAAATTAAATGCCGTATAGATTAAAATCATATAATGGGTAGTATTTGAGAAATAGTATATTTCATATCAAGGGAGACAAAAACAGAAATTCGCTTACAGAAATTCGTGCGATTACAAACCTCGCCTTCGGCTCGGATTGTAAACTTCGCACGAGGAAGGGATTTCTGTTTGTCTCCCATGATACTTTTCGTTACGAGGGAAGGAAAAAAAGGACTTTTCGATTTCCTCCTAGGAGTGAAAAGTGCGTTTTTCATGGCTGAGTAACGAAAAAAATGTTTAGTAAATTTAAAATCCATTTTCAAGAAAATCGCATTTCAAATTAATGCAATGAATTCAATAAAAATACAAACTTTAATAAACTTAATAAACTAATCAATAAATGCGATCAAAACCGATTAACCTACACGCTAAATAAAAGTGTAATAAAAAGTACTATATTTCTAATAAAAATTACTATACCATTCATGAAAAATGATGATGAAATGAAATGAAATGAAAAAAATATTATAAAATAATATGAAAAATATAATATGGTGTAGTAAAAATGTTTATGCTACGTTATAGCTTTTATTAGTTCACGTAGTAAAAATAGATTATATGATATAAAATGTTGTACTATATCATGTGCTAATTTATCAAATTAAAGTATAATAATTGTCTACATAGATGTTAAGTTGTTCTCAGATTCATAAATTTTATAGTGAAAAATTTTATTTTATTTTACTTAAGATGAAGTACTACAAGAGAAAAATGAAAATGGCGGTTTTCTGCCAAAATCTGAAAACCATACTTTGCTGTTTGTCCGAACTGTCGATTCATATTATTGAAAATATTGACACAATGTTTTTACTAATTTAAGAATAGATATTGTACGAATGTATTTATAAATGAGTACTTTGATCGATATATATATCTTATATTGATGAGCTGTTTTTCGATAGAGAACTATACTGTTTGTGCACTGTTAAAAATGAAAAGTAATATCAAGTTAAATCGAGTTAAATCAACTCGACTATCAGTTGAATTGAACGGATTTTAGTTAATTTAACTAATATATGATTTATTCAACTTAAAATAAAGTTGATTTTTAAAAATTTTTAACAGTGTGTATTTCCCTAATCTTAATAGCAAACCGAGTTTGCAAACTCGATTTCTCGTACGGAAAAAAATATATTTTTACATATATTTTTTAAAAATATACGTGAATATATATTAATATATAATATCTTTTTGCTGAAAATATATTTTTTATGTATGTCACATACATTTCTGGATACATTTCAAAATATATTTTTCGCCACACGGTGACAGAAAATGCAGTTTCCATCTCTAAGGGGTTTTAAAGAAACTGTTTTTTTTCTGTTCCCTTGTGGCGAAAAATATCGTTTGCACCATGGAAAATGAAAGAAAATGCTCTCCTCGTGCGATTACAAATCTAGCCTTCGGCTCGGATTGTAAACTTCGCACTCGGTAGCGAATTTTCTATTTCATTTCCCTTGGTGCAAAATATACTATTTTCCCTATGGGTAGGAAAGCATTACTTTCCTGCCTCGTAATGATACTTTTTTTGACGAGAATAGGAAAATATTTCTTTCCATACTCAACGCAGTTGGAAAATCGATCACTTTCGCCTTTTTTCCCTCTGCAACGGAGGTGTTTATATGATCGAATAATTTACGTTACTCGAGAAGGGCAACTTTATTTCCTTCCTTAATGAGTTTCTAGAAAATAGTTCCCTCGCACACATTAAAAATTGTCTTGATATTTTTACACACAACTTGCACGATGTTGCAAGTGTAATAGTTCAAAGTATTGTCTAAAAAATGTGAATTTTACACCGACTTCTATAGAAAAGGCAATCATATTCATTCTTAGATATTTTTGCACCTTTTCATTTGAAAAATTAATCCTACATTTTAACATTTTTTACAATTCTTTGTCTACTGCGCAAGGAAAAATATTCCGTAATAAGTACAATATGTTTCGTTACAAGGAAACTATTTTCCGACAAATTTGTAAGTAAGAAATTGTCATTTCCCTTCCCGAGTAACGAAAATTATTTTTTGTCATTTGGGGAACGAAAATGCCATTTCTTTCTCTAGGGATTTTTCAGAAAACGGTATTATTCTCTCCCTAGTAACGAAAAACATCGCAGTTTTCTTTCGGGGTTAAAAACGTCGTCTTCGACTCGGCTTGTAATGGAATGAGAAAAAGCCAATTAAGAGTACAGAAGAATTACTACACTGACAAAAGTAAGCCTATAAAAATTATCATCTTTCTGACAAAATAGAGATATACTTGTAAAAAACCAGAAAATTATCATCTTTTCTGATAAATATATTCGTTTTTATGAAAATATTTCTCAAGCTTCGAAGACTTTTTATCAGAAAAGATGATAATTTTTTGGTCTTTTACAAGTATATCCCTATTTTATCAGAAAGATGATAATTTTTATAGGCTTACTTTTGTCAGTGTATATATACTAAATTTCATTTTCGCAACACGATTGCTCGTAAGTCAAAGCTATGTAAAAGTATTTTAAAGAAATAATTTTAAATATTTTTTAAAGAAAATTTACTTTCTGTCTGATTTTTCTTTCTGAAAATTAACTGTATAATTAAATTATTTCTTAAATTAATTTTTGTATTATATAAATAATGTTAGATTTCTCCGTTTGTTATGGAATAGTCCAGCAACTTTTAATGTAAATTTATCCTGCGTGAGGTTGAGTTGTATAATTTACAAAATATAAAATACCTTCGAAAATTTACAACTTATAATTATTTGATAAAAATTACATAGATTAATATAAAATAATAATATCGTCTTCGAATACAACGAAGCAAAACGAAAAATTATTACTTAATTGCACGAAACATAATCAATGTACAAGAAAAATTATTTTGCATCAAAATCGAAGACCATGTATACGGTTATAAAAATGACCCATTATATACAAACACATCTTTCTATATTAGAAAAAATGTTTTTTTCTAATTTAATTATATCTTGAATAAAAATTGAGTTCTAGTTTGTCGAATGAAAATGAAGATACATTAATATATAGTACTTATATATTTCAATTTTTAAGCATTGATAAATATAAAATGAGTTAAAAACAGCAATCATTATAATTTCTTGATTAGAAATTGTTAGAAAAATAGAAAAAGAATAGATAATATAGTATAATAATAGATACAATATAATATGAATAGACAAAAAAAATAAGCATTACAACAATTGATAGCAAAGTAAAAAATACCACTAAATTGGGTAAGTTAATTTCTTTGAAAAGCAATAGCAAATAATAAATCAACATAATGCGATGATCTAGTCTAGTCATTAAATAATTCTCGCTCGCTTATCGCGTAAAAAGGCGCAACAATCATTTCGCGTGTCTAGGCGTAAAAAGTTGTTTGGCAAATGACAAACAGGAATCGTCGTTAAAGTCACGAATCATTCTGCAATCACTTTATACATCCATTATCATAAATAGCTCGAGCGCATTTCAACGGCTCTTTATCCAATTGGTATAAGATTTTTCGTTTTATTTATTTATTTTTTTTGTCTTTTTTGTCGTGGGGAGTAAAGGGAATCTTTTTTTTTTTGCTCGAAGAGGGGTGGCGACATAAAGGTCCCGCGATTGGGTGGCATCCGTTATGTTGTTGTAACCAGGGTCATGATGAATGAACGAGAACCGACCTCCATACTCTTTTGGCTTGCGCTAGCAGCTGGCCACGGCGCACTGATTGGTCGCGCATCACGCTACATTTGTGGATCTTTTACGAACGAACCGGGTTTTACTTAGCAACTTACCCCAACCGATGATCACATTTACCCAAGTGTATATTTAAAGAATGCATTTTTCGTGCGAGGGGCGGCAGCTCAGGAATGAGTCGTATGAGTGTCACTCCTGCCATGCAACAACCAAAATGGAGAACATTTATATATATATATATATATATATACAGACCAGATATACGTCTATTTGAGTAAATAAAGATGGGATAATGCGAGATGAAATATTGAGATTACAGACAGAATTACATTAGCAAGTCGACATTAGGGGAAAGGATTGTATTCTTCAGTGCTTTGTCTTATTTGTACGATGTTTGATCTATTAAATTTCGGCAAATGATTAATGAGTTTGATTAACTAATAAGTCTTTGTTGATTTGAACCACAAAATATTTAATCTGACAGAAATATATCAAAATTATAAATGTAATATGTAGTAACTTTTACAATGTAACTTATAATATTATTTTTTTGTTGAAAATTGGATATTAACTTTATATTTTTTACTGTGTATAATCGCAATTATTACATACATCACTGTCACATTTCTTCATCTAACTCGTTTAAGAATAAGCAACTTCATACTTAACATATATTCAAAACACGTAGAAAACCATCATATTAAATTAATTTCTTCTACACCAACTGTGCGGCACGCTAAGTTTTCGGCGTAAAAATTTAAGTGTAACTAAAAGCCATATAATTGGACCAAATTCGGTGGATCGAAACAACTGTTTAAAATACAGATATTGTAATACGATTCGACGACCTATTATATAAGGGTATTAAACTTGTTTCAAGAGCCAGATTCGGACTTCAAGAATCTATCTCATTCAAAATAGACAAATGCTCGACACAACATTTGCTCCAGAACTGCAGCATGAAATTGCAAATTATTTACAGTATTCTTGAGCAATTATCGCGCAAAGATATTTTTCACGAGCACTTTTTATGCTTTTTTCCTTCTTCTGGAAATTTCATGCAATAGTAATTTGATATTTTTAGTCTGATTAAGTACTCGTACTCCGATACTCTCGTTCTTAGACACATTAATCTTGTAAATTGCAAAATTAATGTTTATTAATTGCTCTTATATTTAATTTTTCGATTTTATTATACATTTTCTTTTTATTATAAAAACTAAGAATAAAAATAACATTAACATTCTACACCGAAATATTATTTTAATTAAAAGTGATTATTTATAGTATGAAATATCAATATTTCGTAACAATAATGACACAAATATCTCAATTTCTCATATGTTTCAAGAAATGCCAAATTTCGAGTTTAACCCCACATTCAACCTTTCCGTCAATGCCAATCATATACCAGCAAACAAACATACACATATATTGAAACATGTAAATGACTCTTTTTGAATGCCGACAACAATATGGTTCCATTAATATTTTACCATAAATTATGAAAACCATTAACCCATTGGATGGTTTATGTTATTATGGTCTGAAAATGCGTAGTCAAGTGAGACTATGGATTGGTTCTGTAATGGATTACGCAATCAATTTGTGCTGAAATTTCGCGACTTTTCGTCGGAATCTCTTGACCTACCGCATCATCAGGTCCAGAATGAAACGAGCGCGGATTGTTGTGTATTCGATCTGTGCGTTACGTTTGGCGCAACAGATTGGTATAGGATTGGCTGGCGGCAGGGTGAGAAGAGTGCGTTTCAAAGGAGCCGCACGATGCGCACCGAAATGAAGATCAATGGGAGGGATGGGAACTGGGCGGAGATCGTTGAATGGCGAATCATGGGAGAGAGAGAAAGAGCGCGATGTGCGGTCCCCGTGACATACTTCCTCACAGATTTAGTTATTGTCCCCTTAAAATATGTGTGGGGCGATGCTTTTCGAGTGCCATATTTCCCCACCAGCAAAACCCAACCGCGTTTCATAATTTATGAAAAAAATATCAATGAATTTTGAGTAAAAATACATTTATTTTTCACATAAGTTTTTTTGTTGATTTGTAATTTGCATATGTATGCAATATATTAATTTTTCTAGCTTTAACATTTGTTTGTAAAATACTTGAAATGTTGTAAAAACAAACATGTTTTTATAACATTTAAAGTATATTTTGTAATAATCTTGGCGCCTTATAGATTAATGATATATGCAAACTCACTTGAAGGAGTTTGACTTCAAATACCTTTATGCTTTTGATAATAACAAGGCGCTCCTGCGCCCTTTGGAACCACAAATATACAAAAGTATGAGAAAACACTCGGCCCGTTCTTAACGCTAACATTAGAGCAGAATAAATGAACACTTCGTAACAAAAACAAATTTCAGTCTATAGAGAAATGATATAATGACGAAAATTTGCTACGTCAGTATAGTCCATATGAATTACAAAAACGACAGAAAAATAGAAGGAAAAAAGCTTTTATAATAAGTAAAGAAGTACTTTAATTATTTATTTTTTGAAAAATGCTTACAATTATACATTTTTGCAAATAGTTGTACTTTGTCACAATTAAGAATTTTATCTTTCAATCAAAATATAAAAATAAAATAAAATTAATGATTAAATGTTTATTTCTTTTTTTTGTTTTGTATCTTTCTTTCTTTGAAAACTGACCAAAAGTGTCCTAATAAACACTAATGCAGTAGAGTGTGTGTCGCAGTTGCGTTTCTTCGTGTCACCCCGTGAAAAATTAATTACCACGATTGCTCTTAACCCTGACGAAAAAGCTTCACCTTTAAATCTGGCAACAAAGAAAATACAACCACTCCAAAATGCCGCACGCATGCGACATTTTCTACTTAATTTTTCAACGAGCTTCGGTTACTGTTAATTTGATATGGAAAATCAATAATATATATATAAATTTATACTTGGAAATAACTTTCATGACGACGACAAATTTTGAAAGAATAATTATAAGGAAAAAATATAAATTGATGGTTGAAATAACGATTTGAAAGAATAATATTTTGAATATTATTCTTAAAAAATAAAAATAAAATTCTTTAAAATAATAATAATTTTACTAAAAAAAGATTTAAAATATAATGATAAATATTTTAAATAATGGAAATTACAAAATCTAATATAAAACTAAATAAAATGTGTGAAATGTTATTGAACGTTTTACATTATCATCAGAATACATTTCGGATTAAAAAATATGTTCGATTTTTTTAAATAAAGACATCAAAGAAAAAAGTGGAAAAAGGCATGAAAAAAAGCATAAAATATGTACAATGATTTTTCATAGATTTAACAGCTCGTCAAACCTGATAATCTGCGTAATTTATGAAAATGCACAAAATGTTGATGGCAAGCGTGCGCCATCAAAAGTCCTCTGATACCAATAGTCATGAGAAAATCAGTAACACGAACAGATGTATCAACAACAGTAAATGTAATAGGCATGACGGCCTCCCAAATTCAAACCACACTTCCGAAAGGGAAACTCGACGAGGGAACTCTGTGACGAGCAATCTCGGGCGGTACCACCAGTGCTCGTATATTTATGCGTATCTGGTTACGTTGCGTCGCAAGGAATTATAACAAATATAAAACAAAAGATCCTATACGTCTAAATTTATTGTGATTAATATGTATATTTTTTCGGAAGATTAGCTCGTGTTTCTGAAGATCATAACAGTTGTGTTTTCACGCGTATACGCATTATGAAATGAAATTTAATATGCTGATGCATTTTATAACAACTGTTGGTAGAAATTTTTAAAATCTTACTAAGATTTCTAAGCTTAAAAATTATACAACATTTTACTTTTTCATAAGTTGCAAAAGTTAAATTTCAAAAAAGCAAAAATAAATTTTAAAACTAAAGTTTAAAAAAATAGTAATTAAATTATTTTTTAAATCGGTAATGAATATGCAAATTGATAATTTAATTTCAACATTACTTTTTCCCAAGAAAATAAGAAGAAAAAATGTTCTGCTGTCGTCATCAATATTAATATATAATTAAAATGCAAAAATCAAATGATTCATTTCGGGTGGTATTATATTCGGTTGCAATTGTCAAAGAGTCTGAATATGTATAGTTGAAAGTCAGGCGTTCATGTACATCGAACAATGGAAAAGTGCCAATAGATTAATCAAAGCTAACTGAGTCAGTGAAACCCGTGCAAATTTACCAGCAGGGGAACAACGGCGCAAGTTTCGTATAATATGGACCGAGCGATGCCGCGTGGAAATAAAATCAGCAAAAAGCAACACGCAAGTGTATCTAATTTGGCGTTAACATTAAGTTAAATATATGAAACTAATGGTTCCTTTGTATTCCGATATTGCGATGCCAATTAAATGTTGATCATTTCGCTACCAATCTTTCTCAGAACAGCGCGTGTGAACTTTGCAAAAAATGTTTTAAGGGATTCATCTCTGATCGCGATTCATGTAATAAATAAAATTAAAAACATAAAATTGCTAAATATTTAATATAAATATAGTCATTATAATATTAATATAAAATTGAATATAATTTATTATAAAGTTACTAAGAAATAATAAATTTTACTTTAGGTTTTTTCTCCATTTCTCAAATTCTCATAAAACATTAACAATTTTCATGTTTGCTTTAAATGAAAAAGACATCTTATAAATTTGTAGGCATACTGATTTACGGAATATAAATATCAAAGTGATTGTTTACACGCGGATTCATTAACGTAAAATACACAATGGAAAGTGCATAAATCAATAATTCAATTACGGCGAATTTAATCAAATAAAAATCAAAGACAAACGCGACAAGACGTTGACTGGCTTCTCTCTCTCTTTTTTTTTTTTTTTTTTTTTTTTTTTTAGATGTTAAACCACCTACTAAGGTCAAACACAATAACACAATGATGTATAAATGCGTGGCGACAGGACACGCAGATATACGGCAAGTTGATTGCTCGTTGTCACAGTCTGTTGGATTGTCGGCAATGTTAACTCACAATGGTCAACCAGTGTGGGCGTTTGGGCTCTATGGCTCGAAAACTCGTAACACTGAATCAAGACGTGCTTAAATTTCGAGAACTAAAAAAAGCGTCTTTTTCGACTCAGATATTTATTCGCTCAAACTTTTATCAAACTACTCGTTTTCATGTATAATATTTTATTTTTGAAAATTTATTAAAATCATATTTTTATGTTTATTTTTAGTTTTCAATGTTTTTAAAATAAAAAAAAAATATGATTAAATTTTAATTTTGCAAAAAAAGTTAACTTTAGTTTAAAAAGTAGGAGAAATTTAAATTTTAAATGTATTTCAACATTCCAACATTATTTCAAAGTTCGACAAAAATAAATCGTCCAACTTTCCATTCAAATTGTCGAATTTTCAAGTTTGGTTAAAAATAAATAACGCAGAGATACATTTAAATATTAAATTCTACAAAAAAAATTTTTGTCAGAAAATAAATTGATTTTAGAATGCCTTTCTCCCTCGAACTTTTCTAGATACATATATATATAGAGAGAAGTCAAAAGAAAATTTTGAACGCATATACAATTATCTACGCAACGACGTAAATTATTACGCTTTAATTGTATATGAATGAAGGAATTTCAACACGCAATTACGATGATACGATTTTTCGGTCCAACCTTGACTTGTTTCAGAGACTTGGCGCGAGCATTTCCAAGCACAAGGGTCTAACATCATTAACCACAAAAGACTACTTCTATTGGATGGATTTGGAGTAAAAACAGGTAGGTATATAAGGACAGTTTTAAAAGGATTAGCTTTCGACCTTTACCGGCTGTTGTAGATTTAATTTATGCAGGTGTTTTATAGGAATATTTTTTAGTTCTATTATTATTCGGGAATAGGAAAAATTGATAATTTTTAAATTTATCCATTTCAAGTATAGTTAATTTGTTTTTTTCAAAAAGGTATTGCAATGCTTATTTTTTATATAAAGTTAAGAAAGTGTTTAAATAAAAAGAGAAATCGGTAAAAATGCTGAACAACCAATTTTTTGGGTAAGTCGTTTATTTTATCACTTCTTAAAACATCATTTGCGAGTAATTGCAACATTATAAAGAATTTTACAAGATTCTGTCGGAGATCATAAAGCACAATATTAACACAAGAGAAGAAATATCTACAATAAATTTTAACTAATTTTAACGAATTATAATTAGAGACAAAATCCAAATTCTAAACACTGTACAGAAATTAAGTACTAACCCGCGTGGAAAAATTAGTCTGGATATAGTCTGGCAAAGTGTATCCAGATTACATCCATACTATATCCAGACTGCTTTTTCTCCTAGGGAATAAATAAGTGGATATTTACATAATCGTTTGAAGTGGTGCTTAGTTGAATAAAAATTGTAAAGTCATTTGACTTCAGTTGGTATTTTAGAGATGTATATTTAGCAAAGTTAAACAGTGATTTGTAATAAATATATTATTGATCATAATTACGGAAAATAAACTAACTTTGAGTTAAGTACAATAAATCCCTAACGAAATAAACTTCGGAATATATTTATATGTGCATGCACATATATTTCTGGAAAAATGACATGTTTAATATATATTTAAAATATATTTCTGAAATATATTTGTAAAAATATATTTGCAAAAAATACGCAAAAGTATATTTTGATATATATATTTTTTCCGTACGGGATAAATACGGTTGCATATAAAACATTGATTATTAACAAAATTATTTACAATTCTATCAATGTTAATTATATTTAAAGATTTGTAAAAATATTTTAACGCGATTTATGTACATTACACGAATCGTAAAATTGAGAATTCAAATATAAAATTTCAGTTCTATAAAACTATAATTTGTATAATCTACATTTGATTAATTTCCTTATTTCTAATTTAATTGGAATATCTAAATTATCATAACATTCTTTTCATTTATAAAACATCTGTTTTCAATTACATTTGATTTATCATTTTCAAAAGTTTTCAAAGAATGTATCATTACAAATGCATGCATTACAATATTCTTTCCAAAAAAATCATTGATTTCCTAGCAATATCATAAATTAATTATTTTATCAATTTTGTCGAATAATTGAATCCGACATAAATGAATTAATTCAATCTTCCGCAAACTTGGGAATCAATTCCACCCAAGTATGGGTAGCCACTCTTGGCCTCGGTCGGGCTATGCGGTGTGACGTGATGATGGTGGTGCGAAATGGCCGTGGTGGAAACACCAGTGGACGCACCCTGAACCATGCAGCTGCTCATATTTGGCGCGACCGTCGGGCTAACGCTGCCCCCTAGGCTGCCCAAGTTGAGATTGCTGGGAGTCAGGTTGCCACCGCCGTAGTGCGAAGCGTTGAACAATCTGCAACAGCAAAGAAACAAAAAGGCCCAAAGGCCGAAATTAAAAGGCGCTCGAGACTTTTACGCGAGAAAACCGAAACGATCATCTCTCGCTGTGCCCCGGAACGTGCCGCATTCTCGCGATCGTAACCGGTGCAGTGCACGAAAGCGATCTTGACTGTAATTTTCTTAAACGCATTTCCAACGAGAGCTTCTGCGCGAATTTGTAATAATACAAAAATCTACGAGGAGACAGAATACTTTTTTTATTGTCCTTTGTTTCAAGAATTTGTTAAATTAGTGTAGCATTATTAAAAATAAATATAGAACTAATTTGCAATATCAAATTAAAGCATTAAATGAAATTAAAAGTAAAAAATATGTAATAACTTGAGATGTGAATTCAAGTCTTATCTTAAAATGCTTATTTTCAAACAAAAAATGCATATATTAAATGGAGAGACTTGAACAAAAAATAATAAGCACTTATATAATCGTATACGATTTTCCGTTTGACTGTCGAGAGAAGTGATTGCATTTTGTTGTATGTATGTAGACATATATACATATATTCGGGAGAAATATTCGTGCGCAAGGCGATGCCTAATAACGAACAGTTGCTTAAGAAATCGGTTATAGCGTGACGAACACCCTCTTTTCGCGACGCCGACAGCGGCACTTTGACCATTTCAGAAGTGAAGTTATACTGACCCGAAATTATAATGCCACCTATACCTGAATCAAACACAGGACTCCTTTTTTTTCCTTGCTTCATATCGATCTTTCAAAAGAGATATACACAAACAACAAAACGAAATGTTTATACCGCCAAGAAGAGAAAAGGAGGCCGGTACTTTAAAAAGTCCATTGAGAATTTATCAAACGACAATCCGGATCGATTTCCCGACTCGAGCCAATTAATCAAAACCTTTTTTTTATTTTCTTGGGAAAATGAAGGAGGAGAAGATTTATTCAAATGAGAATCTAATATATAACAGTTGCGCCCTTGTCTTTTGCGGAAGTCAAAATTACGTTACCTGTGGTTTTCGATGTTTTATTACAATTAAAAATTTCAGTGCAAATTTTATTCTATTCTAAAAATATATATTTTTTAAATTTATACAATTTCTAACTTGTTTTTAATTCATTTTTTAATAGAAACGATTAAAAATGTAAATTATATTCTATTTCATTTTATTTAAAATACAATTTTGTTACACTGAGGCAAATATAATAACAAAAATTACTATGATTCATTGAGAAAATGTTGTATACCGGTATTTTTAAAAAAATTACTATAAAATATAATAAAAATTATTATATTCTGTTATATATTTTGTTTTACACATAATAGTAAATTTTATAATAATTTTTTACAATTTTTATTATATTCTATAGCAATTTTTTAAATATGGTCCACACATAAATAAAAATTCTATTTTTCTTGACTTAAAAAATGTTTGCGAGTGTCGAGAGAATTGAACCCGAGACTCAAAGTTGGTAGTCCACTATCCTTGTACACTCGACTATTTTCGAGTTTGAATTTACAACTCGTATTGAGAAATACATTAATACTTTTTAGTTGTAGTGATGAGTGTATTTTCCAATACGAGTTGTACATCAAATCTGGAAATAGCCGAGCAGACAAGATTGTGGGCTAGTAATTAGGAGGCTCGGGTTCAATTCTCTGAACCTAGCACCTTTTTTTAATTCAAGAAAAATAGAATTTAGATAAAATAAATTTATTAACAAATAATCTTTAACAATATTTATGTTAAGAAATAAGATAAAAAAATAAATTTTATTAATATATAGAACATATGTAAAAAATTGCTATGAAATATAATAAAAATTGTAACAAATTATTACACAATTTACT
>JABFPJ010002136.1:0-18684 GCA_022817425.1 Gryon sp. ZL-2020
TTATTATTTGCTTTAAATTCATCTATAGTAATGAATATATCATCTTTTATCTACGTTTATAAGTACAGTTATTATTTTAATGAAACGTTTAATTTATGTTTAAATTATGATTATTTTTAATTTATATTTACATACGATTAGACAATAATTTAAGTTGATATTTTTAGTTAATATCATTAAATTACGTACCTTAGTGAAATGATAATTTAGTATGAAGTTATTAAAGAGAATGAATGGATATAAAGCGGAGACTTGTGTGTATGGAACGTGGTCTAAATGTAACTGAGCAAAAGCAACAAACTATGTGCGACTGCGACTGGGGTCACAGCTCACACAACCAAGTCCCCTCTTTAAAGACCAGGATCTTAATGCATGTGGGGACCATATGGGTTTGGACAGTCTATTGAGCTGATAGTATTACAGGATCTTTATTGTTTGCGTCGACCAATCTCAATCGCAGTTCAATCAATTACTTTAACGAGAAATTTCATTTTTTAATTAATTATTCTATTACATGCTAAATAAAAGTTTAATAAAAATTATTATATTTTTAATAAAAATTTATGAATCTGAGGATAACTCGACATTGATGTAAAAAATGTTATAAAATAATATAAAAAAAATAAAAAATATAATATATGTAAATTTTTAAATGACAATATAATAATTTTCTACACAGTTGTCAAGTTGTAATAATATAATAATAAATATATTAATAAATATATAATAATAAATAATTCATATTAATATATTTTCAACAAACTGAAATCTAAAAAAAAAAATAATTTTGTTGGACTTTTAAATTGAGAATGTGATTTTGCAGATTGAATTTAAAAACGTATTGTTTTAACATATGATAAATAAAATATGTAAATGTTTGAAATATTTGTCGATTCATCGTGACAAAAATGAAAATAAGTTTTAAATAGAAATAAGAATAGCAGCTGCGAGCAGTGCACAGCGTGGGCCTCAAAGGAGTGCAAGACGTCTTAAACCATGACTTTTAACCATCTGCGATTCCTTGCATTAAGAATAACGAATTGACCCCTTTTTTTCGCGCATTCGTTTTTCGCTTTGTGCGTTATCGTTAAAGTATTGGCTCATAACGAAGAAAGCTGTAACGAAATACCACATTGTGGTAGGTCCATATATAAAGTCGTCATAAATAACCGATCACGTTCGAATTTTCTCTTTGAAATATTTTTAAACGCAGAGAAACGAGCTTTAAATTTCATTTCTTTGTGCGATGTAGAAAATACCCGCATTGAAATGAAACAAAAATATTCATCTTATTTCTTTAAGTTAAGTGAATGTTATTTTTCAACTATTTCATTTTATTTTACACATCTTCCTTTTAAAAGTAACTATCAGATGAATGTAAAAATGATATAATTTATGAAATGTGAGATTGAAAAAAAGGCAATAGATTGCAAGTTGAATTGCAGGTATTTGCTGAATTCCCAAAAAGGAATCAGTTATTTGGGATTAATAGGCAATCGTATCAATTCCACATATCGTTTTGGTTTGCCTGCTGGCGAGGGCGCGTGTGAGACACGGGCCACACAGCTGCCGGAAGTCCATCTGCCAGAATTACTAACCAAGCAGAATAGTTTGACTCAAATAATGTGTTATAAATCATACACATGTCGAATAAATAAAATTGTTTAACTCTTATCACGGTCTTTTTTTTATCCAAACTAGATATAGTAAATACGTCGTCACTAGAGCTATGATTCATTTTTGAATGTCTTTGAGCAATTATTTACGATGTCTTATCAATTTGTACAAGCTTATACATACATTTCTCATTTTACTTGAAAGTTATCTTAAATGAAATCATCATTTTATTACACGAAAAAAAGTTATAACAAAAAGTACCATATACCATCTAGGAATAGACATATCGTATTAAATTTGCTAAAAATTGCTATATTAATATAATATAATTTGCAAAAGTCATTTAAAAAAATTACTATATTTATAGTAAAATTTATTTTAAACATTTATTTAATCATTTTTCTTAAATTGGTATAAGCATTTTTTCAATATGTGACCCGATATGTCTTATTTCCTATGTGGATTGGTACTTTTTCCTGTAATTCTAGTAAATATTAAGAGAAGGATCGATTTACTGGAAAAGAGAATAAATTGTTCGAAATGATAGTTCAAAATGTATATTTGAGGATGTTGAGTAAAATAATATGGTAGAACATAGAGCAGTCATTCTTTTCTGATTTTGAGCGTCAGTATCAAGGTGGAGACGACAAAAGTACATAGGTACTCGAAATGGCGGGAGCAGATGCATGGCATGTGCCTCAATACGCCCCGACGAATTAACGCCAGATGCTTCATCGCTGTGCGATTTGTATCAAGACCCAAATTTCCTTGCTCTTTCTTACGGCTGCGTGTCTGGTGTGTCTGCACTCAACGTCTAATAAGATGAACCTGCCGAATACTCTTTTTTTAGAGTGAAAGTAATCCGAGTTGAGTTAAACATAACATTTATTATCCATTTTTTAAATACTCAAACACTTTTTGATCAAACATTTATACCATTTAAATCTGAATTAGGTCTTCATTTGCAAAAGATAATAATCAAATGAATGAGAAAGTTTAAAGATAAATAATTTTGTTCTGTCGATTATAGATGCAGGTGAAGATATAAGAACTTCAGAAGCAGATGTCTGTAAGATTAAGTTAAAGAAAAAAATATTTAAATTTAAATAATATAATTATATCATTGAAACAAAAATCGAGACGACAAACTTGAAATATATGTATTATTTTAAGTATTTAGACGATGTAATTTAAAGTTTGTTACTAATTGACTGAATTTGTTCTGAAACTTCAATTTAATATTGATTAAAACTTTGTATCAATCAGCTTTCACAGTAGCGAGTTCATTTTGACAAACTAATGCAATTTTTGTATATTAATTTAATGGAACGGGAAATTGGATTTGGTGCTTTGTTTCGTGTCAAATAACGAGACGAAGTCAAATTAAATTTGCTGATATTTTTTTTTAATTGTTATTATATGTACAATAAGTTTATATAAGTAACAAAAGTATATAAATTAAAACAATATGTTACATATTTACACATCGAACTTAAGTTAGAATGAACAATTTGATATTACGCAGAGTCAGCTTTTCTTGGCTAACAAACAAAGATAGACATTTCCATTAACTTATCGGAAAAGTTGGATTGGCTTTTCATTGGAATCAGAATCAAATTCATTTAATTTAACTATAAATATTAATCTTAATTTGAATGATTTGCGCATTAATTTTATGTTCTGAATCTCTCTGTTCATTTCGACTTCTTCTTGGACCGAATTGACTAGCTGATTTACAATGTTTAATTATTTATCAAATGTGTAATCTCAGTTTTGAGTCTTATTGAATTTATTTTGCAAAAGTCACTCAAAAGTGACGATTAATTCACTCAAGAGAAAAACAAAGAGAGACTTTGACGCGCTTGATTGGTCGCTTATTTAGATGACTCATTCAGTCGAAAAGGATGACTCATTCGAAGGGTGAGTCATTTCGTTATAGCCATGATTCACTATTCAAATGCATTAGATTGTGCGAATCCTCGCACATTTACAAGTTAAGTAAATGTATGCAAGGTTTAATTTAACTTTGGCAATTGAAAGTTTTGGAAATTGATTATTTCTTAACTCTGGATGCGTTTCATTAAACTCCAGTTTTGTTCTTTAATACTTATTATGTGTCAGAATAACATCAGAATCGAACAAATTCAATGTTCAATCTTCAAAATCAGTTACAATATTTGTGCGTGCAAGTTATTGGAAACTGATTGACTTGTCTTCCAAACACCAATGACGAACTAAAATTTGAGTAAATAAAATGTTTGTTACAAATCTTGAATTATGTTACTTTTCTTGTGAATCACAAATCTGCATTTTTTAACGGGTCTTATCTTTGCAGATGAATTTCGTATATTTTACAACACTAACGGAAGTGATTCTCACATCACATCAACTGTGAACACTTATTATTCTAATAGTTTACATAAACGTTCATGATTATCCTGTACATACTTAAGAAAATTATATACTGTTATAAAAGGAATTATTTGTTGCTATTTTATCAAATCTAAGTACCTCTTTTGTTACTCATAAATGAAATAATTTAAACAAAGCGATATGTAAGAATAAATAAATATACTTTTGAGAATTCAAGTTTGTGCACATAAGTAATAGTAAAAGCATAGACAATTTTGCTAGAGATCTTTTTCGATTTCTATTTAAAGATATCAAACTATAAATAAAACTAAGTAGACTCAATGAAAAAGATACAGTGATTAAAGTTAGACAAATGGTATATGATAAAAGTACGTATACTGATTTTTCAAAGTAATACAAGTAGTTCGAAGAATTTATGGGGAATATAATTCAATGTAAGTTCAAGTATTAATTTGGATAATTATTATCTAGAGATACAGAAGTTAATGATCAAAAAGCTAGACAGTCTCCAAATGCAAGAGTGCTGCATAAGAAAAGAGTTCTGTATCAAACAATCCAAATAATGGATACAACGTAACAATTTTATTGGTAATAATATAACATTGGAATAGTTTCTATAAAGTGCATGGATAACTATTTATTTATCTATCTCTATTGTATATATCATCTTCATAATATCATAATAGCAATTTTGTCATGTCGTGACATACATGATCTTATGTTAATTAGAGAGACACAAGATTTAATAACTATGTCAGCATTTATTTTGAGAAATGTAATAATACTTTTTTGTCATTCAAGTACAAAATTGAATTTTTCAACTTTTCGGATTTAATTAGTCCTTAATCAAATTTAAGGTCTTCATTTTCTTTATCTCCCATGTCGGGTTTAAGTTTCCATCCCACTCTACCTGTTAAAGGTTAACATTAAATGAACTGAATTTTAGTTTGATTTTCATGTTTAATGTTTCTTTGCCCAGATAATTTTTTTCTTGGCGCCCAGATAACGTTGTGGCGTTCGACACATTCGTAGATGATACCCTCTGATCACGCTTCCGCTGCGTGATCGGCGGTACCATGTTACAATCTATATAAACATGAGATATTATTATCCCATAAAGTACTGTTCATTGCATAATTTTTTGTATTACATTTGAGTATACAATAATATTATTTATTATTGAATAATATTTATCAATATTGTAAAATTACAATGCTACTATGTATTTAAAAAATTAATGTATTTTAAATTGGGCTAGTATCTCTACTATTATGTAATATGTTGGTAAAATACAGATATATAGATATGTTCATATTTGTTAGAAATAATTCAAACCATCCAAATATCAGCTAATGTCTAGCATCTTATTTTGAAGAATTTAAGATATAATCGATTACATTTGAAATATTACAAAGTATATTCTGCATTATAAATAATATTAAACATAAACAAAATGTTAGAATATAAATATATTTCTGAAGGAATCTTTGATATTACTTGCATTGTAGAATATATTATAAATATTAGTCAATATTAATAGCATTTGTGTAACTTAAAACCTTGATATAATGACACATCATATCTCCCTCATCCATACATGTATTGCATGTTATATAATAAAGAGGAAGAGAAAGGTACGAACAACTCGCAACATCAAGGTTTCAGTATAATAGCCTCATAATATTACTTTTTTTTATTTACCAAGTAATATCACATGTTTATAGAGATCAGTTTTACTTTTCCAACGTTTCAATAACAAATATTCAATTCAAAGCGAATCAGTTTATTTCAACAAAAAGAACTAAAGCAAACTTATTCTCGCAATAAGAACAAAATGGAATAATAGTTTGCAACTACCTAATTTTGATTTTGGAATCGTGATTTCTTATGTTTGATACAAAACTCGATCCCTCTGCGTTTGCAAGTAATTTTGCATTGCTAAGACTGTCGGATGATGCACGGGAAGCCCTTCAACTTCTACCAGATAACGGACAGCCTCGGAGGTGCAGGCGTCCCAGCCGGCTGTCCACATGCAGGTGTCATTCTTCATTTCCACCTTCGGATTTAATCGATTTAAACCCGACGTCTGATGATTTGTTTGATTTTTATCAAAACAGTTTTCCTCCACAATCTGTTCGTCCGACTGATTGTCCAATCGCTGTATTCCAGCATGATATGGATCCACATTACTTTGCTGCTCGCCACTGGATTGCCAACTGGACTTTCGAGGATACTTCAGCTCTTCGGTTAACAACACTGCCAATTGGTACAGAACTTTGAGATTGCCACTGTCTTCGAAACACTCTTCGGTTTCTGATAAATCGGCCTCAACACCTTCGTCCTCGGAACAGGATAATAATTCGTCCTCTTCATCATTACCTTCTAATAGTGTTAGCAGCTTTTCCACTGTACCTGAAATGACACAGACAAAATGCATAAATATCATGGATGCAAATTTACATTAAATTCGTACATTTTTGTATTAGTTTTCATTATTCACCTCGAATCTTAGCAGCAGACTTAGTTGTATTTGGCAATTCGGCCAAATTTTCGTAATCCTGATTGTCAATGCCGCACTCCATCAAAGTATCCTGCAAGCAAAAGTATCGATACTTTAAGTGAATCTTATTTGCCGAAAAAGATTTTTGAAACAAGTTTTTAATTCTACGTTCTGTTTGTTATTTCATATATGCATCGTAGTTGATAATCTTTTCCAATAATTTAACTTTTTTTTGTATTCGCAAGTAATTTTGTTTCGAGCTTTTGCAAGTTAATAAGATCAAACAACAATGCTGTTATTGATAATTAATTTGAGTTTTCTATTCAAGGACCTCTTTAAACTCAGTTTGCTTTTTTAATTAATTTTTCCTCATTTATGCTGCTCGCGATTCATGTATATTTATGATCTTTTTTTTTATTACGTCAAAGCACTTTGCAGGATGTACTATATGAAAGTAGTATTTTATGCTTTGTTTTATACAAAAAAGCGTTCAATTCAATTTATATAATATCGTTTAATATGATGTGTGCTTATACAATGGTAGAATATTGGATACTACATTTTCAGAGCTTGTGAATTTATTTGATTGAAAATCGATAGCTCTCCGTGAGATGAAAGTCTTATAAATTTTAATTTTATAGCTTTAATGTTGAAATTGATGTTAAAATGTTCCGATAATAGATTCAATGAATATTTTCAAATGAAATATGACGTTTATGGTAGAAAAAGTGTAGCATTCATTTCAGTCAAATGAAATTATGTCAATTTTATAAATATACAATTATTATTAATCCGTGTCTGCCACAAATATGAATTTTCTTGGCACAGCTTTACAATTACTTGTTTATGTCAAAATAGTTTGTATATAATTTCGCATTTTATTAACAATTAATATAATAATAGAGAAATTGAATGAAGTATATTTATCGTAAAAATAGAAATAGTAAGATGTTATTTAAAAATACTTTAATCAATAAACTGAGATACGTTTTTAATTTTAAATGAATACACGGAAATAATTGCTGGACAAAAACATATTTGTGCTATTTTAAAAATAACATTTCCGTATAACAAATCTTAAAACTATTGTGCACATTAAGTTGTAATTGAGACTCATTATTGATTTATGAGTTTATAACTCGTAATTCGTGTCTATTCAGTGAAAATGATTGCAAGAAGTAGTTGAAGCAAACATATTTTAATGAAGTCCATTTGAACTTATTAACCCTCGAAATTTATTTAATTCAATTTTTGCTTCTGTTTTTTCTTTTAATTTTATAAAAGAATTATTTTACTTTTATTTAATTTTATTAATATTACATATTAATAACTAATATTTAATATACTCAATGAAATTATATCTTTTTAATTTAATTTCAAATATAAAGTTACTTTGAATGTTATTAATTCAGTTTTAATTTGTTTAATACAAGTAAATATTTTTACATTGCTTATTATTAGATAAATAATTGTATTATTTTGATTTGAAAAAACTTGTTTAATAATTATGGATATACAAAATCATTTCAATGTCGTATCAAGTTACCGAATCATTTTAAACAATCAACCACGACGACGTAATCTCAATGTTCACGTTTAATTAAAAGCGACTTTATCTTCCACATCACGCTTCGTCAACCTCAAAACAATAATAATACTAATAGTATTATTATAGTGATGATAATAATAATATTCATATTTATTGAAATATTATATTTTAATATTATTTGTTGAAATATTATATTTTTATAAATATATACCAATAATAATTCTTATTATGTCTAACGACAAAAGTGAAATAACAAAATTATATCAATTACTAATATTTTGCATAGAACATTTATATTATGCAAAAAAATGTGCAATTCATTAGCTCGATTTTCGATAAATAACTTTGCATGGATGATGTAAAGTAAGTTCTCAATTATTTGAATTATTGATCAGCCGAAATATGCAAATATTTAGGGACGAATATTTATAAACAGATAATAACTTATGTATTTCCTTGTAAAATATTTAATTGTGACAAATGAAATGCTGATTTGAATTAGATTTTTAATTGAATTGAATTGAATTTATTTCTCATCACATTTAATATTAAAACTTAAAATATAAAAAAAGTAAAATAAACCAGTGCACTTGTTTTATTTTGAAATTAAGATTTAATTAGAACATTCAAGTTCATTTAATCTCAATTTTCTTTATTCAAAACGTTTCATTTTGTACAAAATAAAATTGTACAATTCATAGAACAAATTATCCACCATCATCGTTTAGCTTTTGAATATGAAAATTGCCATTCAAATATCTCACATTTGCATGACTTCAGAAAGATATAAATCAATTTTCCTTAAAATCCCCTTTACTTCAAAAATAATAAATTCACTTGTCTTCGAAAATCGTGAAAACGAACCGACAAATGAGCCGTAACTTTGCATCAAGTGGAAAAGTTTTGAGCGACACTTGTCTGATAATCAGAATCTTACCTCCGGAAAAGTGTCGTCCATCGCATCGCCAACGTCCGCTCTCATGATGTTTCAGGGCAAAGCTTATAATATAATTTTGGAGCAGAAGGTGTCGTAGGCAAACACTCACGACGATCGTGGCACAAGTACTGTTAACAATAAATCAAAATTAAGTACAATTCAATTGCGAATTGCGCGTATAAGTGGGCATCGCATTTGTGTACGCGTGTATACGAATTTGTTTCACTTGATTTGTGTGTATTAGAAAGCCCGTACTTGTTGGAGTAAATCACACGCGCGCGCGCGCACACACACACACAGCTATTGCAAATTTGCGAAAATCGGGGAGAATCTCGATGTTTGAGAGAGGGAGTGAAGGACAGAGAAAGAAGGAGGGACAAAGAGAGAGTGAGAGAACCCGGTCTCTCCTCCAGCGAAATGTACATTTGTCATGTGCACATTTTCACGCCAGTGCCTGTTCTGTATTGCCTATGAATATTATCGAGTTGTGTCTCAGATACACAGACGCAACTCGGAACACCATCTCAAATGATAAATAGTCCTGCACTCAATTGTGGCGCTCTCTAAGAGACAACCAAATAAGTTTAGAGCCAAGTTTTACCATCGGATTCAGCTTTTGAATGTCCGTATTGGAGAATTTTCGAAGGTGGATCTGTTGATTTCATTGAAACGAAGAAATGCAACAATATTTTGAGTAATTTTTTATAAATCATGATTTGTAGGTTAACGAATAAATAACGAAGAAAAAATTATATAAAGATGAGTCGTTTAAGATGGTGGGTAAAGGCCGAGTATTATTGAAAAGCACTTTAATTAACATATCAAATCGGATAGACAACAGAATGTAATACAAAAAACTGTAGAAATACGTAAGAAATGTCAACAAATTGAATGAATCATTGAAAAATGTAGGTTACCGAACAAATTAGAACAAGATTTTAATTTAAAGGTTATATAGGTTAAAGCATAATATTTAAAAATGTATTCAAAGTTTAAATTTAATATTTAAAGGAAATAAATATATTTTTATATTTAAAATATATAATTAATTAATGTTTTTTGTTAATGTTGATGAAAATTAACAAATTTATTATGAATCTCCCCTAAAGCCCCCATCGAATACGGCCCGTCGCGCATGAACCACCTTAATCATGTTTTATTTTTATGGGAGATGTATTTGTTAAATTATTATGAAAAATAGAAAATTGTGCAATTTGGAATGATGAAAAGATTTGCACACTTTAAAGATAAAAGTAATTAAAAAAAATAAAATTAAGAAAAGTTAATTATGTACATTGAGAAACATTGAAGTTGAATAATTATCGTTAATTAAACTGTTGAATTTGTTTTTAATTTTAATATACTTTTAATGTACTTTTTTAAGAATAATTATTGTAACTATATTACGATTTATATATATAATATAAATAAAATATTATATTTATAACTTTATAAATAATCTATAAAAAATTAATTATAATTAATGTTTCAATTTTCAAAACTAGGTTATTAAATTTAAAATAAAATTACCTAAATTTTATAATAAAATGCGAAGTCAAATTTTTATGCACATTTTATAATCATTCGCTTGAAAATGCATAATTGCGTTTATTAATTTTAATATGCGTCTTCGAAAAACAAATTTTAATGGACAAAAATTGCCGTATTTTGCTAAATAAGGCCATTTTGACATTAATGATAGCAATTTTTGTTTCTTCCACTTATTTTTGTCCATCTAAGTAAAATTACTTAATCTTTTTTTAAATTTACATTGTATTTATATTCATGATGATTTATATAAAAATAATATTAAATTTGGAAAACTGCTGCAAAATTAGGTCATGATTAACACAAATTGATATATTTAACTACATAAGTAGTTAAATATATCAATCAAAATTTATCTAATCACTTATAGTGTAATAACAACTTTCATTTTGTTTGATTTATAATAATTTCTTACGTATAATTGAAAACTGAATTGCTACAAAGATAATTGGTAAATAAATCAATGGTCTTATCAAATTAATAAGGAAATAAATTATACCAGTGTAGCTTCGGATGATATGATTACATTATAATCAATAAACTTGTCACATGTTTCATAAACACGATGATACCAATGTGATATAATTAATTGAATAAAAGATAATCACTTTTATACCAAAAACTAAACAAATTAACATATCAAATTTGTTTGAATTACAATTGATTACTTTTTTAAAATTTCACTCAAACACTTAAACAATAAAATACTGAATTTCCATGAAACTCAAAAAATAAAACTTTCCCGAAATTTAATTAATACACCAAGAATAATAATAATATACAAATTATCATCTTTCTAACAAATTAAAGATTTTTCTGCTAAAAAATATTTAAGTTTTTATGAAAATTCTCAAATGTCGAAAAAAGAATTTCGAACAAATTTCATCTTCAAAAAAGATGATAATTTGATATCACTTTTTTCTTAGTTCAAAAGTGTTCAATTACGAAATGTTGATCCTGAAAAGCTTGTAAATTAAATTCTAAATAATTTGTTTATAAATACCACACAGTACAAATTCGATCAAAGAAGGTTCACACAAACAAAGAAAGCGATAAAGAAAAGTAAAAAAAAAGACGTTTAATGAACTGAATGTGAGCTTAGGAGCTCACGGCGAAAAGAACGAACGATCCATCAGGTAGCGCGCCTTTGGAAATACTAGTGCAGTCTGCTTGGTGACTGGCTCGACGCTGTTTTGCTATTCATTGGTGCTGCTGCGGTGGCAGCCGGCACCGGCAGCAGCCGGCATGCTGCGGTAAGCCAACTTACAAGCAGGTCGCTGTCAAAAACGATGCTAAGCGAAAGATGGAGACGGTTCCTACCAAGCAGCTGCTTCGTTTGCCGTTCATTTGTCCCCACCCTTTTCCTCCTTCATTATCCTTCAAAATTCTTCTTTTTTTTATCCCTGATTATCTCATTATATATCCCAATTCATTCATTAATGCAATGTCTAAGAATATGTCCATTTTTACAGAATAATGCTTTATGTTATAAAATTGTTTATAAATCAATCAAAGTCGGAGCGAAAATTGAAAATTGCTTCATTTTATTAAACGATTTGATATTATTATTATGTTGTTTAAGGCAATTTTATTAAATATGCACAAAGTTTCAGTTTTAATCGTCTTAATATATTGTATCGTTTATTGAATGCACCCAGAACAATACACTGAAAGAAACACCTGCTGCGAAGTGTTTACTTGAATCAAGTGAAATGTGTTTCACTCTAATTTTATAGTTCTTCGAATAATTTTCGGAAATAATACATTAATTAGTAATAAATTAATTAATTATTACTCATTAATGTATTATTACTTTTTTCTAACTTTTCAACTTTTTGGATTTATCATTTTGTATTGAAAGATGTTAGAACAAAATAGTTAATTCACTTCCAATTTGAAAAAGTGTTAGATTTACTAATTAGCATTGACTTTGATTACCGAACTATGATGTGTCGGAACAATTAATTGTATTATTATGTAGATTGATAAAACTGATGTTTGATGCGAGACGTCATAATTAGGTTCTATCGATGTTTATTTTATTGAGTGGAAAAGTGTTAAGATTGATGTAAAGCTAATGTTTTGTCTAATGTATGCTGGAACATATTTTTTCAGTGTTATTAATATGTATAGTTTGACAGGTACATATTAAAAAAAGCAAATGCTATTAAGAATAATTTAATATTAAGTCAATAGAAGATTATTTGAATGGAATCGAGCTTTTAATGTGATCTATACATTTCAAATAAAAGTCATCGTTTTGTAGTATTTTTTAATTTGACTTTGCATCAAATCGATTGTCTCATTAATTTTGAAAAATTTCGTTGCAAAAACGTAAAATCACATTGCATTATATTAATTTTTACTATGCAATTTAAAATAATTAATATTTATTGTATTATTTTAATTATTATATTAATATTTTATAATATTATATAATATATTTTTATTTTTTTATATATTATATTATACATACATTTTACAAGACAAACTGTTTCTGACACGTTCGATACACTTTTAGACTTGACAGATGTTTTTCAGACTTTTGTAAATTGACAATCTGTTTTTGTATTTTTTTAAGTTCTTGGAAAAACATATTTTTGAATAAAGAAAAATTATTTTACATTTGATAATATATGTTATATTAAGTTATAAAAATATTGTTAGTGTGTTTAAATTAAGACAAGAGAAACGAAAATGATTTTTAATAAACTATATATACATATAATAATTACATCATAATTAAGGCTTCATATTGTTAACAAAAAATTCATTTTTTGCATTTTAATAAATTAACACATTTTTTACCGTATACAATTTTGACCGATATAGTAAAGAATATAATAATTTGAATATTCTTCATCGATAATGCAGGAATTGATAGAATATTTCAGTATATATCTGAAACATATACGATTTAAAATTATACTAAAAGTTAAGAAGGAATAAAATTATTGAATAGATATTTTATGAGTGTTTAAATTTAATGCATATTTTATTTAATGAAATAAAAATACAAATAACATTAAAATATAGTACAATATATTTGTGTATGTAAATTTATATATTAATTTTCTCAATCTTGCACTCAATCAGCTTTACATCTTGCAGAAAGAAATCAGTAAACAAATGTACAAAATCATCGTATATCCCAGGGTTATTTCTATCTAAATTTCACTAAATGATATATAACAAAACAAACATTATCTTCAAATCATTAATACATACTTGTTAACATCATTCATTTTTGATCTCATTATCAAATACAGATAATAAATTGTATCCATCATTCACTCAACATTAAAAGTAAAATATTAACTGAGCATTAAGGTTTAATGAAATTTAAAAAATACAATACTAAAAAATATTTTATTTCTTTTTATCAAACATATCAAAAATACTAAAAAAAGCACAAAATATGAAATTAAAATTTATGAAACACAATTTTTTTTTACTTTTTTTTAATAATATATTTTTACTCTTTAAAATGTTTCTTTTTTCTAATTAACAAAAATGAATAAATAAGTTACAATTTTTGACTGTACAAAAATAAAGTACAATCAAAGACTGTACTTTTCTCTGCCTCACATTTCTCGGGTATCTCACTCTGATATTAAATAAATACTTAAATCATTTTTTTATTTATGATTTTTGGTACAATTTCTTGGTCGACCTACTTCGTTCCTAGCTGGTTCGTTTATAAAGTTACAATTTCATTGTTAATTAATCAATACAAAATAATATTTAAACATTGTTAGAAGCATATCATTAAAATGGACGAAACTCAACGCATTTATACTATACATCAATCAAATATACACACAAATCAACTTCGACAATTTACTCGAAGTAATACTTTACACAGTGTATTTAAGGAGATTATGCGGATATGTAATTCATTCAATTATGATTAAATGTATATTTATCAGATAGTTAAAATAATCATGCGTTTAAGAAAAATGTCTCATAATAATTAATTTAGTTAATAATCACTGATAATATGTATATAATAAAATAAATTAATTTCTAAACAAATACTTTCTAAAAAGTACTTTATTGTCTTTGACTAGCACTTTTAGCAAGAATCTCCTTAAAAATCATGTATACTTAATTGTTTAACGAGTTCGCATTTCCAAAAAAAAAAAAAAAAAAGTCTCTCTTGGTGAACTCGATCTTTCATTAAGTGAACCATCTTTTTAAAGCTTTCCAGAAAGCCAATCAAACAAGCTACATACTTTTAGCCAGCTTGGCGTCCAGCGCATTAATTGTACATATTTAAAAATACTAAACATACTTGCACAATCATTTCTACCGTCTTTCTCACATACAGATACTGCTGTACAAAAAGTAAGCATCTTTTTTTACTATTGCACAGTTCAAATTAAATTAAATTTCAAATACAAAATTTACAATTAACTGGACATGAAGTTAATTCAACATTAATTTAAATTACAATCAAAATTCAAAAATTTACTGCTGACACTGAAATTTCAATTTGCAATGATTTATGAGAAAGTACAATTTTTGACTTTTTTCAAAGTGACAATTTTTCTTCAATCATGAATAAGTTTTCCACTTTATAGAAAAGTGAATTTTCTTTCACTTATAAAAAGTACAATTTTTCACTTTTTTCAAAGTGCAAATTTTGACTTTTTTAAAGTGAAAAAATGTCTCACTCAGAAAAGTAAAATTTTCACTTATTCAAATTCAGCGAGCTATTTCTGATTTCTCATAAGTTTTTTTTTTCATTAAAAATGTTTTCAGAATTTTGTTCCACAGTTCATACATATCCACGCAAAAGTCATCCAATGATCTCTCAAATCAAGTCTTGCTTTTTTGTTTTCTCCGACACAACGACATTATCATGATAACTAATTTCTTGTCCTGCAACAGCGGGATGAAGGTAATGCGGTTCCACATCAATTTTCTCTTTAACATCGGAATCCAGGACGATTGAATGATGTGGACCTCGATGATGATGATGCTGAGATTGATGATGATGTTGATTATGATGTTGAGGTTGCGTTTGCTGTTGTGTGGGAGTTTGGTCAGTTGTTTGTACTTCCGCATGGGGTTCCTCGCTCTTCTGAGGATGAATCGACTCGGATTTCAAAATCTCTTCACGCTCACTTGGGTCTTCATCTTCATCAAGATCATGCTGCTTTACATGGTGTTTTGCATGTTCTTTACTATACTCCTCCTTACTATATAAATGCAAAAGTTGACGAATTTTCTCCAAATCGACCTTTTCTTCTAACTTCATAAACAGTTCCTTCTCATTGAATTCTTCAAGTTTATCATTGTCTCGAAACTCTTTGAACAATTTCAGGAATCTTTCGTTCGCTTCAATACCATCTTTGGAACTATTTTTCGCTGAATTCAAATTGGGATTTAATAGTAGATCTGGAGTTTCATTTGGAATATTCACATTTTTCTCCACATCTTCCTCGGGGAAAGAATGAAGTAAAGTGCTGTAATCGGCTTTCATTTTCGAGATTTCAATGCAAGAACTGCAGGAACAGTTGGTTATAATTTGCACTTTCTTGGACATTGTGAAGGTGCCATTGTTCTCGTCTTTACAATCCAAAACGACCTGTTAAGCAAATATTTGTTTTAGAAATATAAGTTATATATTACATATTATAATATATATATATATATATATATAAATATAATATATCATAAATATAATATAAATTGCAAAATTCTTTTAAAAATTACTATATTTATAGTAAAATGTATAATATATATATATTTTAAATATATGTTTCATGTATTTTTTACATATTTACATATATTTTTTAAAAATATATGTAAATATATATGAAATATATAACTTTTTGCCGAAATTTTTTTATGTACTTTTTTTAGTATATATGTGACTCGATAGATCTTGATTCCTTTATATATCATATATCACAGGAAAAAGTACCATAAAACAGTACTTTTTCCTGTAATTCTAGTAAATATTAATTAATCATTCCTTTTTGCTGTGTAAAATGAAAAAAAAGTTACGTACGGTATGCCAAATACTGTCAAGTGGCTGACAAGAGTCGCAGTATGGACGGATTAAGTCTCCAGGAGCAGATGGTTCACTGTGAGGTACCATATAAGAAAAGCAAGCTCCAACACAAATGTTGTTGTCTAGTTCTTGCGATGAACATTGCGGCCAAGTAACCACTTGCTTAATAGGAGTGGTTTTACACCAGCTTTGCTTATCAGGGTATAGTACGATATTATGTACCTATAAACAATAAAGAATATATTGCAAATAGCAGTTTATTGAGATTCAACAAATCTTGAATGAAAATTATTGATTTTATAATTTTATTCGTGTGCTTTTGCAATATTAATTAATAGATAATTGTATTGTTTAACATGATATGTAAACATTTCACTCACTTTATGTTCTCGATGTGCATGTAGTAATGTAAAACACAAGGTAAAAATCAGGCCAAATAACGAAAGACTCCATTTTGTTTCCATCATTTCTGAAATAAATGATTCAAGAATATAAGTTGTAAATAAGATTTTGATTTATAAATAAAAAATTTATAAAATATACATTTTAGTATAAAATTGAATTTGTTAGTAAAGTAAACACAGTTCATTTAATGAAATTTTAGTTCGATACGTGAATTCAATTCGCAAGCTAACACGACTAGTATTATATTCTATTCTACTATAAACTTCCGTTGAATAACGCTTTAATTATTTATGATAACCAAAACATGAATAGAAATTTTGAGTTTTGAACTTTCGTGTATGTCTTCGATCTCGAATTCAAATTAGTTATAGTTAAGGATATTGATTCGAACAATACAGAATTTAATTTCGCAATTTTGAGAGAAATTAAAGTTTATTATTAATTAAAATTGTTCGACATTTATAATTTCTAACACATTTGAGAATCGAATATTCAAAAATATTGAAACGACAATTGCAACATTCAAAATCATGTCAGCAAACATGAAACGCATATAAATTTCGTCGTCCCCCTAAAATCTCGAACAAATGAGACTTTTAAATACCATTTCTTCTTTTATTACAAACATAAAGAACAACTCACAACAACTACATAAACTGGAATATCAAAATTTTATAATCGATTTAATTCGCGACACCTTTTTTCTGCTGACATTTTTACTATCTCCGAAAACACTACTGTAATAATTACATCATTTTGTATCGGATTATTTCGGAAGCAATGAAAAAAGAAATATCACGAAAAAAGGTTTTTTGTCTAAGATAACCAAACGTGTGTTTATGAAATTGGTTCGCAGAGTGAAATAAAAGAAAAAAAAAAAAAAAAGGAATGCAGATAAATAAGAAACCAAAAGGAGTGGAGAGGAAAAGTTAAGCGAGTAACTGAGCAAAGCAATCGGTCTGAGAAAGCGGTAGAAAGAAAGAGGCTTATATGGTTGTGAGAAAAAAAACGAAAAATAAGAGTAGCCGACAGCACAGGAGGATGCATCGAAACATGCTGAACGTGTGGCGCTATTTCGGTATCTTTTTTCCCTTCTTCTATCTCCGTCTTTTACTGCTTTCATTGTTGCGCCTGTACTAATTCTTGAGTCGAGGACCGTACTCAGGATGACTAAAAAAAGAGGAAGAAAAAAAAGGAGAGAAGGAAGAGAAAAAAAGGACTCAAATTGAAGAACACCTCAACTTAATCACACGTTTATAATATATTTATGTTTGCGCGAGACCATGCTTATACTTATATATAAATGTAATTAAGAGAAGATTACTTTTTGCTATCTTTTAAACTTTTTGCATTTATCATTTTGTATTGAAAGATGTTAGAACAAAATAGTTAATTCACTTCCAATTTGAAAAAGTGTTAGATTTACTAATTAGCATTGACTTTGATTACCGAACTATGATGTGTCGGAACAATTAATTGTATTATTATGTAGATTGATAAAACTGATGTTTGATGCGAGACGTCATAATTAGGTTCTATCGATGTTTATTTTATTGAGTGGAAAAGTGTTAAGATTGATGTAAAGCTAATGTTTTGTCTAATGTATGCTGGAACATATTTTTTCAGTGTTATTAATATGTATAGTTTGACAGGTACATATTAAAAAAAGCAAATGCTATTAAGAATAATTTAATATTAAGTCAATAGAAGATTATTTGAATGGAATCGAGCTT
>JABFPJ010002137.1:0-21099 GCA_022817425.1 Gryon sp. ZL-2020
ATGTTTATTTTATGTTCCTTGGAATCATTGTTGTGAATGATTTTTTTGGTCAAAACACGTTATAAGGCATTACTCGGAGCTAACTTCATGCGTAATAGGCTATTACTAATAGCTATTACTCTGTGCCAACTTCAGAGAGAGCTTTGCTTTTTAAGAATGGACCACGATTTGACATTTGAGGAAAGAAAAAGGCAAACCGAGATACAAAACTGGGTAAGGAAAAGGAAGGAAAAATGAGAGGATATTAAGGTAGGATTTGGCAAAGTGCAAGTGAAAGAAGAATGGATCAAGTGGGAAAAAATCCAGGGAGATTAAGGAGAAGTAAGCGATGATAGAAACAAGAATAAAAGAGCGGAATGAGCGAAGGCGAGAGAAGAACAGGAGGAAGAAGACAGTGAATAAGGAAAGTATTTTCAGAAGGAAGGAAACGGGACTTTAAAGCACAAGGAAGGAAGATAAAAACTCTATGGAAAGAAATAAAGCAAAAAGGATGAAGCAAAAAAAGGAAGGAGAAAACAAAGAAGGGAGGAAAGATGAAAATGAGAATGTAAGTGAAAACTTAATAAAGAGGGAAGGTATAAGAATAGTTTTTTTGGAATGTGGCGGGAATCAATAATAAAGATATGGAATTCTGAGATTATTTAAAAGAAATAGACATGATTTGTTTAACAGAAACATGGGTGGAAGAGAAAGGGTGGGAATATTAGGGAAAAAAAACTGAGTGATGAATTTTGTTGGAAAGCGATACATGCAACAAAAGAAAAAAAAGAGGGGAAAAGCAAAGGGAGGAATGATAATAGGAATTAGAAGAACATTAACAAAAAACGAAAAAGTAATATGGAAAAAGACAGAAGAGGGACTTGGAATATCAGAAACATACGTTAATAAAAATAGAGTAAATATTGTGGCAGTATATAACCAACGAGATGTAGAAAAAGGTATAGAGAAGTTAGGGGAGATAAAAGAAATAGCAAGGGTACCAGTGATAATAGGGGGGATTTTAATGCAATAATAGGAATTAAAGGAAGGAATATGAGAGAAGATTGTGAGAAAGGAGTTATAAAAAGAAATAGTAAAGATAAAGGATGTAACAAATATGAAAGGAAACTAATAGAAATGATTGAAGAAAAAGGATGGTACATTTTGAACGGAAGTAAGGAAGGGAATAAAGAAGGGGAATTTACTTTCATGATACACGATGGTGATGGATAATATGAGAAGGTTTCTGATGAAGCCTTCTCATATTATCTCATATCATAAGCCTAAAGGGAATTAATCTTGAGTGCCGAAAAAACGAAGGTTATGGTATTCGGAAGGAAGGGAAAAGAAAGAACAGAAGAATGTTTGTGGGAAGGTAAAAAGATGGAAGAGGTAAAAGATTTGAAATACCTGGAATTTATCTTTGAAAGCAAAGGAGGGTGCGATAAACACTTACAAAAATTAAAAAGAAAGGGAATAAATGCAGGAAAGAAGGCATGGGGTCTGAGAGAAAAAATATGTAGAGGAGACATAAGAAGAAGGAAAAGATTATTCGGATATTTAGTTTAATTTTTAGATATCGGACTTTCTGCATATGCAACGTCAAGATGCCAACCGAATGGAAGGCCAACTGCAAGCAGTACAGGTGAAAACTTCGATTAAAACCTTGCTAAAAACTTGGTAAGCTGACCATTTGAATAACTTGTGTATTCAGTTCAGTCTGTACAGCCAGTATTTAACATTAAGAACTTATTACTTTGTTTACCGATACGAAAACGATACTAATATTATATTGAAATGCATATCATATTTGTATTAGTATTGTATTATAACGACGAAGTGTACATTCGTTTTTGAATCTGTATTGGCCCAATTCTAAATGCCGTAGTATGGCTCCAGCACTGTGTCAGTATCAAATCTATCGTTCACTCTGGCAAATGCTACTTAGGCGAGCCTTTCAAAAATTACTTGGAATGCAACTATTTATATTCATTTTCCAGATCAAATTAACGGAGTTGGAGAAGATGGCGGAGAGGGAGGAAACGGTGAAAGAGGTGGAAGAGATGATAATAGAGATAGAAGAAATAGAGGAAGATTTGTAGATCCTGAACCTGTCGCTCTGCTACCTCAAAGAGTAAGCAAGTGATTATATTTATGGGGAATACATTATATATAATACTATTACAATAATAAAACGTTTGTGTAATTAATATATTACACCGCTTAAACAACGTTGCCAATTTAATTGTCTCCCTGGCAATGGTGACCCAAAATCCGCGAGACAGAAGATTTTAATATATATAATTGAGTTTCAAGAAAAATGTTCTGTTTTGATTGAAAATAAAGATACGTTCAAAGTATTTTCGTCTAGTTTTCCTTCGTTATAAATATATTCCCGCACTTTTAAGATCAATATATTTTAGGAGAATATACAGGAATGTTTTTTACACAAGACAATAAAATTTCAAGATTTTAAACGTACGGGAAGACGTTCAACGGACGTTCATTTGAAGTGCAAATGGGATTTTCGTTTACTTTTCCTTCATTATTAGTACGTTCCCGCATTTTTAAAATCAAAATATTTCGGGAGAAGACAAAGGAATGTTTGCTACACAAGCCAATAAAATTTCATGATTTTAAAAGTGCGGGAAGATGTTCAACGGAGGTTTATTTTAGGTAAAAATCGGATTTTTCATTGTTTGTGGGGTTCTACTGTTAAATATCATCGTTTTCATAGGTTATATTATTATTTTATGCCTTTGCAACACTTTTTATGTATTTTTAAATGCTTTTCAAAATTTTTGAAAATTCGTTATTTTAACGTTAAAAAACTTCGATTACATCCTCTGAAGTCGCTTTGTCACAGAAAATAGGAAAACTTGATATTTTGTTTTCCGTGTATAATTAAAACTTACAATAATAAAAAATACAACGTAAAAGATAAAATAATATTGATACATACAATTTTTACTATAAATATTTAATAAAAATAAGAAACAATTAAAAATGGGCCCTCCAAATTTTATTTTACGGATCGGACCTCCCTCTATTTTTTCTTTAAAAAAACTATTCTGAAAATAGAAAGTTTTTAATTGTTTATAAGAAATTACTGATAAACAATATTTATTAAATAACTCGTAAAAGTTCTTAATATTTAGCTTACGAGGATTACGATTAAAAATCAGCATGCAAATCGGTTCATAATTGCAAATTTTAGCCATTTCATTTGCATGTCCGCTTAATGAAAAATGTTTCGATTGGTTAGGCGGATTTCTCAGCGTCTGCACTTCAACTTCATCCTTTTGGTGAGAGTCAAATGAAAACGATACTTTTTAAAGTAATTAAAACTTTCAAAATAAATAGAGTCTTTATATTTAAATATTATTTCGTTACGCCACGCGCGACAGCGCGCTTCAAAATTAAATGATCATAACTTCGTCAATTATTGAAATTTTGTAATGAAAATTTGGGGAAATATTCTTGGAACCTTAATTAACAACTTCCTCGATGGAAGTTTTTCGTACGTAAAACTTCTGTCGATACTTTTTTCATTTGAATGTGTTAACATGTATAGTCAGATGCTATGTAAATAACAATTAAATAAATAAACAAATATGCAATTAATTTTTAATAATTATTACTATAATAATTTCCATTTAGGCTACATAAAGTTTTTATGTATAACAGCAACAGTTGAAAGGCTAAAGCAAATACATAGACTCACTGGCCGAAAAACTGGTAAAAACTGTGTAGTTACTGCGAATAAAATGATTTGTACGATTTACTGTAGTTTCAACAAACACACACAGAGCACGAGTAATATAAAAATTTGTATTTAAAATTGACATTTTACTGAAAGTTCACCCTAGTAGAATTTTGAACTTGGCTAAACCTGGGGCCTTCTTGGGCAAACCCTGTTCCAAGATTGGACCAAAATTGGCCCTATGTGGGATTTTTTAGGGACCCACATTGGTTTGAAACGCTAACCTATAAATTACCTAGTTAAATATTCCTAATATGGGCCTAACGAGGCTTCGTTAAAGGCTGAACGTTAAAGTTAAACATCTTACACACTGAGCTACAAAGACTTCTAATGAAATGTTTTGTAAACATCAACTTAAGTCTACTATAGTATATATATGAGACTAATTTGGCTTGCCCATAAAACCCTATACAGGGAATGTGTGGGTAGGCGTTTCATACCCTCATTGGGCCTGAATATGGCCCTTGTTAGGCCCCATATTGACCCTGCAATGAATTATACAACATTGGGCCTACATTGGCCCAGTCCAGGCTTACCCGTAACGAGGTGAACCCGGACTTTACCAATCCAGGACCCGCTTTTTAACTAGGCAAGCCTTTTTCAATTTCTACTAGGGCACGTAGTACAGGGACAAATGCAAAATTTCGCGACAAATTACTGAACTTTTCAATGAAATATTATTGAGTATTCATGAATATTTCTCAAATATTCAGTAATATTTCATTGATGTTGCATTTATCCCTGTACTACTGAACTGTGTAATAAAGTAATAAAGTAAATGTAATAAAGTTTACTTTGTAATAAAGTAAAATTTCAATTCTAAACATAATTTTTTTATTAATTCAGCTTTGCGTGTACAGTTTATTATTGTATTAGACATAAACTGTATTTGCTGGAATAACATCGATTACAACAATGCTTAGTGTTGTTATAATAAAAATAGAGCATTTTTCTCTGTGTTTACAAACATTTTACCTGCAGTACCCTGGTTTAAGAAACATAGAGATTATAGTTTAAAAATATGGTGCCAGAAAGACTATGAAAATAATCATTCATATATGTATGAATGTGATATTATATATGAATATATATTTTATGTTTTTATTTTATGTTCAATTTAAATCGTATTTGATATGTCATACAATGAAACATAAAATAATCTTTTATATATGAAATTTCATATAATGCATTTCTCATAGTCTTTCTGGCACCATTTGTTTAACCAGAATCTCTATGTTTGTTAAACCAGGGATATCAGATGCAAATAAAGTATAATGTAACTTTAAAGATATCGTTTAGAAAAGTTAGAATAAACACAAAGTGGAGATTTTAAAAAGGAATGACAAATTGAAAAGTGTAGGAAATACAATTCACTATCTTAACATAATAGAATTCACATGTCGATTCACACCCATTAAAATAAATGTTTTGCCAAGACTATACATTCAAAGTTAAAATAAACCTTAAAAGGTTGAAAATTCAAATGAGAAGACTCAATCAAATTGTTTTTCTTGTTTTTTGATTTTCTAAGCTTCGTCTGCCTTTTATCCTGTTGAGTAATAAGCAATGACCTATTCTAAGGAAATCAATTAAATTTACTTGACATAATCAGAATATCAAGTTCGAGTTAAAGCAGTTGCTATATTGTTTTATTATCAAAGGTGACTACATTTTGTTTCAAAGATTGAAATGAAAGTCGCTTTTTAAATTAGAGTTTATTTTTACACGACTAATTGAATTTATCAAAGTATGAATATTTTAAAATAAAAAATATATAGAAAAATTATATTCAAAGAAATCAAGAAAAAATAAATTCATATGCAAATTATTTTTTTATTTAACATTAAAATTGATAAATATTTAATCATTATTTCAATTATTTTAATTATTTTACATATACATGTTAAATTGAAAAAAAACAATAAAATAATATTAAACAAATAAAGCAAAATCATTTGGAATAGTAAATAACCGTTTGTGGAAGTAAAAAATGTGCGATGGCCGGGAATCGAACCCGGATCAACTGCTTGGAAGGCAACTATGCTGACCATTACACCACCATCGCACTTGGTGAAGTCAGTTGAACTAAACGACACACTCTGACTGCATTGCGCAAACCAATCTATCTAACGCTCGAATATAACGTACGTTGGCAGTTTTACTATTTTTATTATATTATTTTATTATATTAAGGCCGGACGTATTTCAAAATCCTAAAAACAAAATATATGAAATAAAAAAAACACAAAAAAAAAAGCACATTTTATAATTTATTGTAATATAAGGTTTAATAATTCTATTAAAACAAATCATTTCATATATTATATTCATATATATATATATATTAATTTATTGGCAATATATTATTTTTAGCAAATCTTAAATTAGTTATATATTAACAATATATTGATAATATTTTATTTTTATTAATATTTTATGGAATATATATATATGCATATATGCCTATATATAGACAATATATTTTCTATATATGGGCAATATATGGTTATTATATGATAAATATGTGGTCAATGTATTGTCAGTATATTATTTATATTACATTTTAATGTATATTTTATGTATGGACAATATATGCCCAGCAAACAAAAAACAATTTTGAGTTCGATATTGAAATTGTGAATTGGACAAAAACACAATTTGAACACCTTTCTTTGAATTGTAAAAAATAGAATTTAATAATAATTATAAAAAGTCAGCTTCATTCCGAAAATAAATTATACATTAATAATTGTATAATAATTTATAAACAATATAAGTTATACTTATACATTTTTATATATATGAGGCATTCCACGTCAAGACAATCCAATATAAAAAGTGATATTTCTCAAAAATTCTGAAATTGTAGTATATAAAAGTACTACTGAAAACAATAATTATGCTATTTTCATTAATTTTTTAATTCGATTATTATCTATGTAAATCGATTATTTGAAAAAGGCAAAATCAAAAACGTGAATATTTCAAAAAACTATTATTCAAAAAATATAGATCGCACAAAAAAAAGTTAAATAGCAAAATTATTATGCAAAAAAAGAACTTTTTTAACAAAAATATAAGACATTTTTTCATTCCATTTTTCCGTAGTTTTTTGTTATAAACAATATAAAAAACAATATTAAAGTATGATAATCTCAATCGATTTGGTTCAAAATTTGTTGAAATCATCTTTGGGAAGTGTGGAATAAGTAGTTAAAATTGTATAATGTTGTATAAATATAACATTATTTACAAATTAATATAAATGCAATATAAAGAGAAATAACTAACAACGCCATATATTGCGTTTATATTAGTTTGTAAATAGTTTATAACTCCCAAAATATGTAACGGCCCACCACTTGTTCAAAAATTCCTACAAATGATCTCAGAAAATTTTGAAGCAAATCGATTGTGACTATTATACTTAAATATTGTTTTTGATATTGTTTATATCAAAACATAAAGGAAAAATGGGATGAAAAATTGTCTAATATTTTTGTTAAAAAAGTTCTTCTTTGACATTAAGACACTTATTTAGCTTTCCTTTCTGCGATTTATAATTTTCAAGTTACAATTTTTTGAAACATTACTTTTTATTTTGGGTCGTCTTGGCGTAGAATGCCCCATATATATAAAAGTGAAAATATGTTTGTTGGTATAATATAATGGAACATATAATATACCTTAAGTGCATATATAAATAATTAGATATAAAAATTTATATATTTTATTTTAACAAATTTTGTGTCTACTATATTTTTAGGGAATATTCTATAAATATATATATATTGTACTTATATTATTAATATACATTCAATAAAATATAAATATATAAAATATTTCTATAATATACAAATCATTATAATGTATATTATTAAGAATGGAATATATTGTCAAGATATTATTGATTTCGTGAATAATATATTGTTAATGTAAGTTTTACGCATGGAAAATATACATTCTTATTAATAGAGAATCAAAAAAATTAGAATCATATTCAAATTATTTTATTTTTAAATTTTGATTCAAACAATTTTTGGAAATAAATATTTAGTTTTATTTAAAAAAAAATAATTTCATTACTTTTACAGAATAGATATTATTTTTGTTTATAAATGTGACAAAAACGTTGATTTAATAATATAAAACTAAAATTTTAATTAAATAAAAAATTAAAATAAAAAAAATTAACTAAAACATAGAATAAAAGGAAAAAGAATGGACCAATATTTTGCTATTCAAATCAGAATGCCAATTACAGCGAGACACAAATTTTAGAATTTCGTAGCGTGAAAAGTGTACGCCAAAAGGCGATAAAAAATCACTAAAAAAACGTACAGATCTAGTGTCACTGAACTTAATGGACATCTGATAAATTGAATTTCTAATCGAATTAATTTGCACGTGTTGACCGTCAGAATAATTAAATTGATGTATATCAAATATTCGACAAGATGGATCGACAATTTGAATTCAGAATATAAAAAAAAAGGAAAAAGAAATAATCTATTCAATTTTGTATGATTCTTTGGTACTATATAAAATATTCTTAATATTAAACTAAGATTGCAGTTTTTCAAAATAAAATGATAATGCAATACAAAATCATGAAATCAATCGACGAATTTGACCTACTTTTCATGTAAGAATATTTAGTTTTATATCTACTTAAATATAGAATTTAATCAAACTATAAACTATAAAGAAGTCTAATTTTATAACATATTAAGTAATAGCACGTTTATAAAGTTCAACAAGTTCTTTTTCAAGTTGACATTCAAGCTAAAAATGATTTATTATTAGAACAACAATATATATATATATATATTCATATATATATTTTATATGAAATTAACATATAAAGATTGTACTCGAAAAAATGAAAAATGCGTTCATTTTTTTGATATTTATAAAAAACCAAATATAAAATCCTCTTATCTCGCTCACATCTTGATTCGAACTTTGCAAATTTGCAAAATTTGCGATAAGCGGCATGTAAATCAGCCGTTTTAATATCACGCTTCGTTTGTTCCAAATGTGATTTGTTTTCAAGCAATTTAAGCTCCAAATTGTTCAAAATTACCAACATTGACTCAAACACGCTTATTATCAAAGATTAGCCTCGTTGCAGATCGGCAAAAAGATGAAAATCCTATTATCATTTCATTTCGAGCTACAATAACTGAATGAAATGTCGCAGTTCAAGAATGAATATTTATATTTAAAGTATATCAGTTATGACAAAGTAAATTAAATGTAAATACATTTATATGAAACTTGCAATATAAAGTGATTGTAAAGGAGAACATAAAGTGTTCAACTACGACGAAATCAGTCTAACGTTAATATTGAATATCGGTCAATCGTGAAATAAGTCCAGCGGAATATCGAAAAGCTTTGAAAGACAAAGAAAAAACGAATAAAAATAATTCAGATACAAAAAAGGAAATGCAAATTTATGCATTTCAAATACTCGCATTGCGACGTTAATCATCTTTATTGCTTTATTCAAACTTTACGCTGAGTTATTTGATTAATTGTTTTAATCGAAATAATTGATTGATGCTTGTAAAATTACGTAGTGGGGTTTTAATTGAGTTTTATGTCTAAGTTAAGTCTATTTTTTGACTAAATTATATTTTAACAAACACTATTTTTTTCAGAATTGTTAACTTTTCAACATGGTTTTTATTCGGAAAGTCCAAAGAGAAATACCAAAGAAAACTTTAATACTAAAGATTTTATGACTCAATTGTCTTTTGATATAATAATGAAAGAAATTTAATAATTTCGACGGTCAAGAAAACACACCGATCACGATGATAAAAGTGAACGACCAAAATACAAAAAAAAAAAAAAAACAGAAAAACAAAAGTTTATCAAGAAAATACAAAAAATATATATATATATATACATATATCTCTTTTTAGCGACATCAACGCGCATATGCATGAAGTGCACACATCCGCGAAAGTTTAAAATCTAATCTAATACAGTTACATTCAACATAATAAAAACATTTTAACTTATGATTCAAAAGAAATAAATCAAAAGTAATCTTTTACAATTATCTCGTTCGAAAAATGTTTTTCATTATTTGTTTTTAATAATGTTTATAATTAATAAAAATGTTACTGAATTTGTTAATTATATTTTTACTGTTACAGTTTTTGTATTTTTTAAATTAATATTATTAAAATAAAAATAATAAAGCGAATATTATAATTTATAAAGAAACGACAATTCATCGTTCCACATAAATTAATTTTTTATTTTTATCTATTTTTTATAAATAAAAACCTTTAAGATTGATCGTAGATAAATCAAAATGAGAATAAATTGAACGAAACTGAATATAGCCTATATAACAATGATTCGATTCGATACAAAGTTGCAATTTCACACCTGTCATCTCTTTTTTCTCTTTAAAAAATATTTTAAAAAATGTAGGAGGAATATCAAAATACATGAAATAATAATTTACGTTTGATTTTCAGTTTTAATTTCGTTTATTTCGGATCCTCTTTGAATAAATTGACTTAATAACTTTGTAAAACATATCTTTGTATTTCGTTTATAAATAAATCTGTATGATGCTTTCGCAAAGTGAAGAATTTAAACATTCCAACGTTGAAATTAATAATCAAATAAATGTGATGAATATTCAACTTTTTTTTTGCAAATGTTGGTTTTATTTTCAACAGAGAACATTTTAAGAAACTTCCATGTTGATAATTCAAACAAATTTAATACACAATAAAATTTAACGTAAAATGTGAAAACATGATTAATTACAGATTAATTAACTTAATTTTTATTTTGAAAATCCAAAACACTGTATATTTTAATATATAAAAAATTATTATTAAAAATATAATAATTAATAAAATACGAACAAGGTAATATTAGTTTTCTATTTCTATGACATGGCACTGCCGATTTCTACGGACTGTATTATAGTTCACAAATGTCATGATGCTTCAATATTTTTATTCGACAAACAATGGCAAGAGACCTATCAAACTTTCAAATTTGCACAAATTTAGTTCATCGGTTTACATTTGAAAAGTCACTAATTTCCTTCCATTTTCTACTTCTATTTTTCATTTTTTTAGGTTTTCTATCAAAAATAACTTTACCTGAAAAATCAATTAACACAACAAAAAATAACTCGTTTACGGCGATATCTCGCGGACTTAAATGTATTAGTGGCACTGTTGAATAATTTGTTCGTCAACGGTTGTTCGTCATTGGAAAAGTGATCGTCGTAAATGCAAATTTCGTTGGATTTAACTTGCGACGATGTGGCATTGTAATGTTTTTGCTTTTGCCCATAAAGATTTAGCGTTTCCTCGTCAATGTTTTCACCAAACTGATTCTTATTGATTATCGCATTTTGGGATAAATCCTGTCACTTGCAGATTGGAAAACTGTGATCACTTTGACGCGAATGTTGATACGTGAGCGGCGCCAACAATCGGCTATCTTTGCTCTTGTAATATTCGTTGAAGTCAAGACGAACACTAAGTAAACGTAATGATAAATCTTCGGTCATGGCAAGCATTAAGAGAAACTTTTTCACTCGATCCTAAAAAAGTTGATTGTTTTGTTTTAATTAGAAAAATACAATTGCTCGAATGAATTTATTTAGTTAATATAGTAATTAAACGGTTCAAGTTCAGTAAAAAGACTTACTTGATAAGAACTGGATAAAAGTTTGAGCGATCGTGAAAGTTTGCTGAGATACTTTTTAAAAACCACCTGACGTTGATTTTGTACCATATCAGTATTGTTCGTACGACCCCATTTACGTGCAGGACCATTTGTTTCTTGAACATTTTGTTCGTCTCGTAAACGTGCCTCGTATTCTTGCGTTGCTTTCGTGAGAAAAGTTTCCTCGAGATTCTGTAGCTCCATAATTGGAACGTAAACCGAGCGCAAATAATCATTTAGTTGCTGTAAATTAATATGAATATTGATTAACAGAATTGATTTGCAGAAACTTTATTCAATTAAATTTTAAAACAAATTATTACCTGAGATTTTTCGTCCAATAATGTGCCGGTTTTCACCGACTCGATAAAATTATTATGAGTTGCAATAATTTCATCCAGAGAAGTTGCTTGATTTAACTGCTTTACAAAAGCATCCCAGGAACACTCGATAACCTGCAATTGATTGAAAGATAATGTTTATAACTTTTCATTATAGAAGTTAGAATACGTTGCTGATTAGACTATTGTGTACTTACTTCAAAGATAAAGTAATACTGCATTTGATGAACAAGATGAATCATACTGCTGGTAATCAAGTGAATTTGATTATGCACCGCCATAACTTCGGGCATTTTGCGAAACATTTTTGCTGATGTAGTTTGTTGCTTCCAAATGGCAGACAATATTGTTTCCATTCGCTTGGCTTTCCATAAAGAAAAAAATACTGCTTGATATGTTTGTCGACATGGCTCTAAAATCTGAAATTCAGCAATTATAAAAATAAAAAACAAAACCATTAAACATATAGAAAGGATACAAATGAAATATTGATTTTTATAATATTAAATAGATTTAAAAATACCGTTCCAATAGGACCATCAACATTATAGTCCAAAACAAATACGTCCCAACCAGTCTCATTTTCTGACAATGGTAAAAATCTAACGTCTAATCGCTTTTGCACATCGACTTCGTCTAACTTTGTACTTGTAGCTCGAATTGCAGTTTCCAAAATGGACGTAATATTGTGCGGATATAGCAAATTCGCTGGTTTATCAAGTTCAGGTCTAAAAGTAATTGTATCCAAATTAAAAATTTAATACAATATAAACAAATGCTCAAGTTTTATACAATTCATTAATTACATACTGCAATAAGTGCATTAGATGTTGAATAAAATGGCCTTGACCAAGTAACAAATATCCTTTGATTCCTTGCAAGTGATCTATCAACTGATACTGTTTAGTTAAAATTTCTACGACTCTCGTCGATGTTTCCTTGTAGGCCGTGTCCATCATAGTTTGAAGTCTTCCATCTGGATCCATCTCAAAGAAAGCTTCGACTATTTATTATTAAACAAAAAAAACAAATCATTAAGTTTCATAAAATAAACTGTAATAAATTGCATTTTATAAACAATCAATACAATTACCATCGTATTTGTTTTGTGCATCCCGAAGTGCATCTATTTCTTTTCCCTTCAACGGTTCAAAGTCTTTACAAACTTCACGCAAAAAGTTGATACTTTTTCCAGTGCCTAAAATCTTTTTCGCCTGTGATTTGCTGATAAAAGACGGTACCATAGTATCACGTACTTGGTACTTTTCATGCCACATTCGATCACCCACGACATTTGAGCAAGACTCAATAAAAAACTCTCGATAAGGATCGTCCAATTGACCATCAGTGATCCACTGCATTAACATGTTATACAACGGATCGCACACACTCTGCATGATTCTTTTCACAAGCTTTTGCACGCCCGGATCACCATGATGAATGAACTCGTAAACTGCCGAGGCTAACGCACCACCACGTTGCCCTAAACATGCATTGACTATTCCAGCTAGCCATTTCAACGTTTCCAGTGGTTCGTAGGCCCATAGATGCAGATGGGATAAGGTTACTGTGTCCACAGTCATTATATTTTGGGATCTAAACAAATGGAAAATTAACATTAAATAGTCAAACTTAACACTTTCTATCAAATTTTATAAGAATCCTTAAACTTATATTTTAGTTCGTTTTTTATATGAAATATAAAGTGTTGAAATCTTTATGTAAATCACCTATTTACATCTTCCTGTAATACAGCAATAAATCGATAATATTCGGTTAATTCTTTGCGAAGCGCAGCGACGAAACTATCGGAAACACGTCCAGAACCGACGGCAATTATTCGATCCAAGCCACGCTTAATAGTATTATGCAAGAATCCTAATTCACTTAGACGCAAGACCGCTTGTTTATGGGATCGGCTGATTGACACGTTTGGATACAACTGAAAGCCAAAACTGCAATCCAACTTTAAAACTTTGCCCTCGATGCCTTGAAACGAATAAATCAAGTCTTGCACGAGAATATTTTCTGACACGCAATCGTCAGTAAATGTTCCACTGGAATTCGTTGTTAGACCACGTAAATTTGTTTCGCTGGTACCTAGTGGAACTATTTGACCGCTTGAATAAGATGTATGAAAAGTGTGACCTGAAAAATTGTAAAAATTAGTCATCATTTTTATGATTTTCATTAATAAGCATATATTTTTTAATTTTAATGGTAAATCAAGTACCACTTGTTGATGCAACAGGTATATGAGACGATAATCTCATTTCCGGAACAGAGAAATGTCGTTCGCGAATTTCATCTCCAGTTTGACTTAGATAAAATAAAAAACTTAAAATACTTGAACGGTTTTTAAAGACCTGTAAATAATTTGTAAATGAATGCATTTAAACATAACAGTAGCTTGTTATATAAAACTTTTGATATAATTTCTCGTTGTAGAGTTTTTATTGGAGAAAATGTAAGATCTTTAATTGAACTTACTCCATCTTTTAATTCAGTGTGCAATTTATCAAACTGAACAGCATCTTGTGGCGAGAGCTTTGCTTTGATATGATTTGATATTGTCAACTCATCTTTAACCATGTCACCTCCATGAGTTGACAGTAGCCTTAAGGAATAACGTAAAAATCGTCGCAAAACATCTGAAAAAATTGTATTCCCCTTAAATTAAATTACAATAAAATAAAGTTAAAAGTTGTCATTTTATAAATATCAAACAAGAAGAACTAATTTTGTATATAAATAATATAATAATCATTGATTTTAATATTTAGATATGTATATTATTAAAAAAATAAATTAATTTTAATAATAAAAAATCATTACGATTATGTTTTTTTTACTTAAATAAATAACATAGAAATATAAATGTTATAATAATAAAATTCATACCTGGTTTTTGATCGCCCAATAAGGAAAGAACTAATTTGTGAACCAAATCACTGATTGACTCCGTTTCGGCGACACTCATGATTGCACTAAAGTCAATCTTTAACGCAACAAATTAAACGCAATTCATTTGTTTGGATGTTTTGTTATTTTATATACATATATAAATAAAATTCAAAATTAAGAAACCAACATCGCTCTGGGGTAGGCGCCACCTAAAACATTGCAAACTTATGTAGTAAACCGATACAACATCACTAAAGGCAACATCACATGTAAGAACATGTGATATAACTTGAAGTTGCTTAAGGTAAAAGCGAAGTTCTGCTGTCACGGAGTTAGTGTCTTTTGTTTTATTATTATTATTAAAATTTCACATAAAACAATCAAAGCGCCATTCTTGGATTATGAGAGAATATTTTAAGATATTTAACATACTTTTTTGACAATTAATTTTAATATAAGATGATTTTTACGTATGTATTTTCTAATTTCGTAAACAACAAATCATTATATATTTTAAATAATATATTAAATAACATATTATATAAATCAAAATAATATATATATATAATACGTAAATATGAAAAATTATAATTGTCTTAATACTTAATCATTATTTTATGTACAACTACCCGAACAGCGCATAAACCTTTAAAAACGTTAAATAAGAGCATATTTGTCCGATAATACTACTGAAGTTCTAATTCTAAAAGTAATATTCTTTATAATGTAAAATAGTCTTTTGTTGAAAGTATAATTCAACTTAACACTGAAATGTGAACAATATAAAATGATAAATGCTCATTTGATACAAAACCAATCACAGGACGATTTTTCCGCGCTGTTTTCAAATACGACAGATCAGGTGGCCCCCAAAAAAATGTATACAAACCAGTGACTATAAAATGTCATGACTATAAACATAAGCAGACGAGAAGTCTCGATTAATATATACACAATATGGTATCTCCAAGCCAACTAGACTGAACGCTAATATTCATATTACACATAAAATAACATATTTATTCACATTACGATACATTACGCGCTTCAAATTGATAGACAATAGTAATTATCTTTTTTATAAGATAAAATTAAAAATGTTTTCTCACTATCAAATTAATTAAATTTGATGTTTTTGAATAATAAATACTTAGATTAACTGAATTTTTAGGTTAGAAAAATTGTTCAAATCTAAAATAGTCATTGAAATTAAATAAAAACATGAAATTATTTCAAAAACTACGAAAAGATCAATTTAATACATTCCCTGTTTAAAATAAGTACACTTATTTGGCATATTTTAAATCAACGCCATAAAGAAATTAATTGAAAATTGGAAGGCAGGCCGATAAAACCAATCAGAATTTAAGAAAGTTAGATGAAATAAATGTGAAATGACGAATCAAATTATGAATTTAAACTATTCCGCTAAAAGTAACCAATCAGAAATGGGGAAAGCAAGCCGATCGAACCAATGAGAATTTCCCATTTCAATTCGATTCGATACAAGCTGCAAATCACACACCGACACAGCGTTCATCTCTTTTTTTCTCTCAAAAAAAAAAAATACAAGACAAGACTACATATCATACGCACTCCGCGCGTCACTTTAATTGGAATGTTATTAGATTCTGCAATTTAAAATACATTCTTTCTACATCTGAATAAGTCAAAATCGTCATTAACTTGATTTTGATATATGTGGATTGTTCGGCAACTAAGAATATTTTGTAATGAAAAAGTACAGACAATTCAACTCACATAAGTGTGTTCTTTCTTCATTCGAAATATTCTTAGTTTCCGAACATGCTATGTTAAATTTTAGTGTTTCGAAATGTATCATACAATTTTAAATTTAATAAAATAAATGAATGTTAATTTTCAATTTCCATTTTAACAAGATTTCAAGCAACATAATATAACTGCAATTTAAAAATGAAATTATTTGAAACTTATCATCTACTTAATTTTATCATAATTGGGTATTTTAATTATTTTGAAATTGCCGCCAAAATAATTGTATTATCATTTTGTAATACAATTTCTTTTCAAATTGTCACGAAAATAATTGTATAAACATTTTGTATTTCAATTTGTTTCTAAATTACAAATAAAAAAATTTAATTGCAATTTTAAATAAAAAAATTTTTTTCAAGATTTTTTATTTTCATCATTCACTTATTTTCATAATAATTGATTGATTATTATTAATTTCTCAAATTTATTAATGCTAATTCCTCTATAAAAACTACTAATGTTCTATTTTTAATGTGAATCATTAAATGAAACTTGACTTTAATATTTTGATTTTCATTACATGAAATAATAACACAACAACATAAAATTAAAAATGTTCCTAATTCCACCTTAAATAGTATATACAAAAGTAGAAGCAAAAAAACAGAATAGATTGTATGTAAATAATCAACTTTTTTGAAAATCAAATTAAACATTCATCATTTTAATTGAAATTGAACAACCGATCCGAAAGCCGGAAAGTAGGCCGAAGTCGCCATAATGATATCTCGAATCTCAATTACACTCGATACATATAGAGCCAATCATACCTATCAAATACTTTTTCTCTTTAAGATAGGATTAGGATGAAAATACAGCCAAACACAATGAACCAATCAAAACGCCGGAAAGCAGGCCAAAAATTTAAAGCCGCCGCGATTGATTGATTGATTGAAGCCGAAATCGCCTGATTGGCTTAGATTACTAGACTAGACTAGACGAGAGAAGACTAAAGAAGACTAGAGAAGCATAGAAGACTAGGATAGGATAGGATAGGATAGGATAGAACTAGCAATATTTCCATACGGTATGAAGTTGTTACGAATGCTAAAATAGTATATTCCTCAACTAGGTCTTTTCTTCCTCGAAAAGTGGGATGACACTAGCCGCCCTACTGGCTCCCACCTGCGTAATTGGGAATTGGGATTAAGCTGAGATTTGTTTATGCATGTCATAAACTAAGATTATTGCCATTGAATGTAATATTTTCATGTTTTATATTATAATATATTATATTATACTATATTAATAATGTATTTTAATATATTTTATCATTTATTTTAATTATTATGTTATATTTAATTTCGCGCTAATCCCAAAACTTAAGAATTTCTCTCCACTAGAGGTGCTACTTGTATTGATTCAAATCCATGCCTATAACATTCTACTTTATTTAGTTAAATGAAAAAATCAAAATAATGTTTTAATTTCGTTCAGTAGTAATTGCAGTTAAAACTTGACTTGACGTTTAATTAACGTTATTAAATTTAAATAAGGTACATTTTTCAATTGACCTAGCTTTACACTCTTATGAACATCAAAAATGACAAACGATTGATTTGATTGATGAAAAATGATTGAAATGATTGAAATGATTTTTATTTATTTATTTTTTTTTTCATCAACAATATCGAAAATTCACACACAATGAATTTTTATATAATTCAAAAAAATATTAACAAACTTTATATACAAAGTACGATTATTTAAAACATTTCTTTAGAAAGAAAATAATAATTTAACTAAACATTTCCTGCAATACAGTTTTTATTGTCAAATTATAAAAGTAAAAAATGATGTTAAAAGATCTTTCCTTAAATTATAAAATATAAAAATGAAAAAAAATAAAAAAAAAAGTAAAAAAAATTATACATTACATTAGTAAGATTATAAAGAAATAAGTCGCAGTATTAGAATATTAGATATCAGATTTTTCATCTATTTTTTGTTTATTGTCAAAGAATACAAATACATTGTATTCACACATACATTCTATGACTTCATATACAAACGACGGCAATACTTACAAGGAATTACACTAACTATATATTTATTGAAAGTGCACAGATAAAGTAAGTGACTCGTCGTATATAAAGTCAGTTGATGAGTAATAGTTGCGCAATAAAGTTGAATAGTGTTTTGCAAAACAACTCACTGATCGTCTTAAAACTAAGTTTGTTTTAATTGTACCAACAATGGAGTGGTTAACATTATTAGACTCTTGGAGCATAGTTTTAACAATTCTTTTTGGCGGTTATATATTATACCTTTACCACAAATTAACGTACTTCAAAAGAATTAATATCCCCTACAAGACACCACTGCCATTTCTCGGCAACATGGGGCCAGCATTTTTACGAATGGAACATTTAGCCGAATTATCCAAACAATTTTACAATCTTGATAAAACATCAAAATATTCGGGATTCTATGATTTACACAATCCAATTATTATCATTCGTGATCCGGAAATCATCAAGTCAGTTGGCATAAAAAACTTTGAAAACTTTCCGAATCATCGAACATTTGTTGATGAGGATCAGGATCCATACTTTGGGAAAAATTTGTTCGGCATGCGTGATCAACGTTGGAGAGAATTTCGTAATTTATTAACGCCAGCATTTACGGCAAGCAAGATGCGTTTGATGTTTGAACTGATTAATAAGTGCGCAGTGGACTTTGCAGACTATGTAATAAATGACGCATCTAAAACCTGTGCAGATGTTAACGTCAAAGACGCATTTACTCGATATACTAATGACGTCATAGCGTCATGTGCATTTGGCTTATCCGTCGATTCTATGCGAAATCCAAACAATGATTTCTACGTTTTTGGCAAAAAGGCCACGAACTTTCGTGGTTTTGCATTTTTAAAATTCTTCTTTATACGAAGCTTCCCGACCCTTTGTAAAATCTTGAAAATTCACATTTTAGCTGACGACGTAACAACTTTCTTCAAAAATGTCGTCGAAGAGACAGTTGAAACACGCGACAAACAAGGAATTACTCGTCCGGACATGCTGCAACTGATGATGGAGGCTAGAGGTAAAACGAGCGATCTGTTGGACTTAAATATTGAGGCAATGACAGCGCAAGCATTTATCTTCTTTTTCGCGGGATTTGACACGGTTTCAATACTAATGTGTTTCATTACTGTTTCATTATCAATTCATCCCGAAATTCAAGAAAAATTGCAGGCAGAAGTTGATTCTGTAATGGAAGAAACTAATGGAAGACCCACGTATGATAAAATTGCTGCGATGATTTACATGGATGCCGTGGTTAATGAAACACTGCGAATGTATCCTATTGTTCCAGCTATTGACAGAGTTTGCACGAAGGAGTTTGAATTACCTTCCAATAAACCTGGCGATAAGCCAATTATTGTTAAACCTGGTGCGACCGTATGGTTTCCAGCTTATGGAATTCATCATGATCCAGAACATTATCCCAATCCCGAGATTTTTGATCCAGATAGGTTTTTGAACGTCAAGGTCGCGTTAAATCAACCCAATTATTTACCATTTGGAATTGGACCTCGAGCTTGTATTGGCAATAGATTTGCACTTTTAGAAACAAAAGTTGTGATATTTTATTTGCTGTCAAAATGTTCATTTGAAAGGTCTAGTAAACTTAAAACTCCTTTGAGATATGACAAAGCTACATTTGCGGTGGCTCTTGAAGGTGGATTTTGGGCAAAACTGGTCCCCAGAAAAAACATAGTTGAAGTTAATGCGAATGGCACTAGTGATCCTTTAATTAAGTTTTAAGGGACTTGGAATGCAGCGTTTTTTAAACAAAGTGTATTTTCGTGCTTGAAAGGAGAATTTTTATTTTATTATATAGAAAATTAACTAAGACTTGATAGAGATTAATTTAATAAGAATAGAATAAATGTATGTATCGTGTATTTAAAGATATGTTTGTTGAAATTTCTAAATTATTCGGACATAAGTTTTATACATATTTACACTAATTTGTTGAAATAAATTAATATATTGATACTTTATACGAATACAAGGAAATTTATTTTACTTTATTATATTACATGAAAGTATTTTAAAAGTATTTATTATATTATATTCAGGGCTGGACAGTATTTCAATACATGTATTTTAAAATACGTATTTGAAATACATTTGTATTTTCAGTCATGTATTTCCTTGGTTTATAAGTTAGTATTTTAAAAAGTATTTAAATACTGAAAATCTTAGTATTTTAAAGAAATATTTTAAAATACATTTTTTTAATAATAGAATTTTATATTGTAAAATTATTATATTAATAAATGATGTAACTTCTTAATATTAATAACCGTCATTATTTCTAAAAGTTCTAAATTACAATTATAAATAATTCTTATGATTATATAACATAATGTAACATAATTTATGTTAGTTTTTATGTAAGTTTTTATGTTATGTAATTTAAATAATGTTACGTTTATAGAACAAAAAATGTATATGACTTTAAACAATAAAATGTATTTGATGTATTTTCGAATATATTTTACTCTTTTTTATGAAAATATTTTGATAATGTATTTAAATACTCAAGTTCAAGTATTTTGCCCAGACCTGATTATATTATATTATATTA
>JABFPJ010002138.1:0-21096 GCA_022817425.1 Gryon sp. ZL-2020
CAATTATTTGTATATCAAATAACTAGTAGCAGTTTCAACATATAGTAACTTTAAGCATTTCGGCAGTTTGAAATTCGGCATAATGATGCATAGGGATTTTTATTTGTCCGCAAAATGTCTGGCCCCCCTTTTCGGTTAATATTTTCACTTCGACCAATGAGAAGAAGTGGCTTTGAAACCAACTGAAATTCAAAAATTTAAAACTCATCGAAAGGTTATGCAAAGAATCCGTTGCTGTTATGATGAGTTGATTTGTGTTAAGGGTTTATGGGTTTATACTACACACTTCTTGTTTATGACTTTTTGTGACAATAATCGTTGATTCCGAAAGCAACAACAGCTAATAACAATGTTTTTCCAAGTAAGTCAAGTTTTTTCATTTGAAAAGTTACGTTTATAATTGCGAGTGAGTATTGCAAATTTCAAACGGGCAATTTGTATATGCTTTTGCATTATGCTTTAATTTGAAAATAATGTTCAGTTGAATATTTTTAATCTTTGTTTATATATTTATAGTTATATATATGTATATTATTTAATTTTATCAGTTAAATGCTTTCAATGTTTTTTTTCTTTGACATGTTATTTACTTTTAGATCTGTGTTGTGATGTGAAAGATTAAATGGCGGTAAACTTATTTTTTCGTTGTATATATTATATATATATAATATATATATGTAATGTTGTCTTTATTATATATACATTTTTAATTTGATTTTCAAATTCGCAAATTGCAAAAAATACATTTTTAAATATTATTAACATTTTGAATATTTGCTTCGAAATTTATTTATTTATTTATATTTTGCATTTTTTCATAATTTTTCGTAATTTTATAATTGTTTCTTCATTTTATTTTATTAATTTATTCATGCTTTTAAAATGTTAATTAAAAAAATTAATTCTTTAATTCTGTGGTTTCTGTTAATATGAACAAATATATATATAAATGTATATTTCATTTGAATACTTGAATTAATTGATTTATTTTATATCAGTTTTAATTGTTTAATTAATTTATTTTAGGTCAATATAACACCAGAACAGAAAAAATGTCCGTCAGAAAAGACAGAAAATGTGGAAAACAAAGTTGTCAATCGGTATTCACTGATACTGGCGCCGTTTCAAAAACAAACTCATATTACACTTGAAACACAAGTAAACAATTCAGCACAATGCTTCATATCATTAAAAAATATAAGCAGTAATTCTTTAAAGGTTTGTACAATTTTTCTCACAATCTTTTAATTTAAAATATCGTTTTATATTAAAATTAACAAATATATTAAACATTTTTTAAAATAAAAACAGAATATCTTACATGAAAATAAACATATTTGTTATACTAATTAAAGTAATTAATTGAATAAAGTAATTAACATTGAATTGCAATGTTTAATATCTTGAAATATTATATATGATAAAAATTATATTAATTATACCTTAAATGTTGTTATTAATACTAAAATTAATTATTTTACATTTAAATTATTTATTTTATTTACATATTTGTCAATGCAATATTAAATTATTAATTACACTGCAAACATACTGTTAAATTACTTGAAATATAATAATTATGTAAATCATACAAATTATTTTAAATATAATTATCTATCGAATGACTAAAAATGTGTTATCTTTTCATCGTAAACACATTTTGTTAAGGAATTTTTATCGTTGTATACATTTTCCTTTCGTAAGAAAATTACTTCATTAATGCATTTTATTTAACTCGTCCTTTATATTATCTTATTTATTTTTTAACAATTAACTAACTTCATGTTTTTTAAAATTAACATTAATGAATGAACAATTTATTCAAATAAGTGAATTACTAGACAGTTATATTTATAGTTAACGAAAATATTTAAAAGTACGTATATTTTTATCTGCCTATTAATGATTTGATAATGGATTTACGATATCAGCTAATAAGGTAACGATGAAGAAACATTTTCCACAATGTTGCTATCAGTGTTTCGGTTAATAGAAATTGAACGCACGTTAATTTTCTATTTTACAATTTCCAAAATTTCCTTTGAATATAAAAGAGCTTGAAATGTGATTTCCATTATATTTTGAATTCAATTAATCCAAAAACCATATTTTAATATCCGAAATTGTGTTTTGACGTAGTTATCCGTAACAAAGCAACCACCAAGTGATCGAAGAGTCTCACTGAATGCTTTGGAATTCAACATTGACGGCAACAGTGAGCTTGTTTTGGAGATAACATGGTGTCCGGAGAAGGATGGAATATTTCGGGACGTGTTGGAACTCACAGACAGTCGTCGTCTTAAGCACAGCATTGCCCTTAATCTTACAGCCAAAGACACCCGACGTGTCATTAAAAGTCGTAAGAATTTAAACAAGAAGAAACAAGTAGTCAATCCATCTTCAATTCTCAGTACAAACAGCTACAATTCTCGACAATCTGTAAACCAAAATCGACAAGTCAAAGAAACAAAAGAATTAGCAACAACAGCAACAACAAAAGCTGTAGAAACAACAGCAATTCAGAGTGTAAAAAGAAAGTTGTGCAATCTCGACAAAATTGACTTCGACAAGGAGAACCAGCAAGAGAAAGAGCCAACTTACGCCATTCCACAACTCGAAATCACTCACGTAAAAAGAATTAAGAAGCAGGATTATTCGGTGCACGATTTTTCGTCCATCATCAACTCGAAGTTTCACTTGAGTCCGCTGAATGCAAAAAGTCTGGCGAGTTTGTCGAAGGACGAACATGAACAGCCGAATTTCCGTTGTTCCGAGACTATTGTGATTCAGCAGACCAAGTCGACCATTCGACGTGAAACATTTGACGTTGTTCCGGCGAAAGATGCACCCAATCGTACCCAATTGTTGGCCACTTCGGAGCTCAATGATTGCTCGTTTATCGTTAATCAGATAAATTTGTCGACAATTCATACGCCGCGCAGCAAGTTTTCGCCGACAAAATGCTCGACTGTGTCGAAGAACAAGACATTTAATGTACACTTGGATTCGCACGATAAGTCCGATAGTTTGTCGTCGTCGTTTAAGTCAAACGCAACTTATGATTTGTCGCCGGACAGCTCGACCATTAGTTCCTGTCCGAAGTTGAATTTGCAGCAGAGTTTGGAGGCTTTGTCGCCGATCAAACGGTTGAACCAGTCGGATCAGTCGGTTGGTGGATCACCGATTAAGGTTGATTGTAGTTTTAATAATTGTTCGAATATTTTGAACAAGTTGTACGATCAGAGTTCGGTGAGGGAAGTTATTGAGGCGGATTTGTGGGCTACGTCCACGGACGCGTCTGTTAGTTTGCCGGCGCGTCAACATTTGCAGCGGCTTAAGAGAGGCGCTGAAAAGGAGAGTCTGAATAAAACTTTTGTGTCGCCGGCGACGAAGACTATTCGACAAAAGCGACCATTCAAAATGGAAATTTCGCCGCCGATTAAGCCGGTGCACAAAATGGGCATGCTGAAGACAATTTCGCCTCGGAAGAAGTGTAAACTTACGAAGGAAAAACTTGAGAGTACGCTGAAGAAGAAGGTGCAAATTAATAAGAACACAACTGGTTAGTTGAATAAGTAAATTAATTAATTAATATTATTTATAAAGATTAAAGCAATTTGATGATTTTATTCATTTTCTTGATTAATAAATATTTTTTATATATTTTAATAGTCAATAATCTAGATATTCCTGGAGTGAAGATAACAAAAGTTTCGGCTGCTGGAATCATCAGAAAGAGAGACGATTGCAAAAGCGAAAAAATAATCAAAAATGTTGATAATAAGGATATCATTAGCCGATTATGTGTTCCTGATCCATTTTCCGCGACAACTATGGAGGACCCTTTCCTCAGCAGGTGAACAATTAATCCCAAAGAGAGCGATAATAAAAATTTGATATTGATTCAACATCTCTGCCGTATTTAGAAATATTGATCCAATATTGATTCAGTATATGAATGTCCCTTCAAATAATATTTAATGAATATTGTTGATGTTAATATTTATTCAACATTGAACGACAATATTAATGTAATATTGAATAAACATTTATGTAATATTCATATAATATTTAGACGTTAATATTTAATAGTTATTGATATAACATTGTATCGATATTATATGAATGTTGTCTTCTAATATTGAATAAACATGCATGCCAACGACATTCATTCAACATCATTTGAACGGACATTATACTGAATGAATATTGAATCAATAATTCTGTGATACGGCGGAGATATTTAATCAATATCAATTTTATATTATTGTTCTCGTAGGGTCGTCAGGTCGATGATGGAAACAACATTATATCAAAATATCTCTTGATTATTGACTTCGATTTGAAATAATACAACTTATATTAAATTGATATTTTATTGTTAACAGTAAAATATATTACGACGAAAAATGGATTTGTCAACAAGAAATCGAGTTTACCAAGTGGCTGAATGCGATGTTAACTGCACCGGAGCACCTTTCTTCTGACGTCGATGCAGAGGTCATTGATATTGGCAAATTGTGGCAATCTTGTCGACAGAAGGAAGATGTTGTACTTGCCAAAACGAAAGAAACAATATCGGCGAGGTATACAAATACAATTCTACAACTATTTTGAGTAAAAATTCTTCTTTTTGAATACAAAATTTTTAATTTAAAAATTGTTTATTTTTATGATTTTAGATATCATACTGATATGAGACTCAACACATTACGAAAAGCCGCATGTGCGATGTTTCGTAATAAAGAAGTCGCCGAGGTTTTGCTTCATACTAATGTGGGTATTGAAAAGGGAATTTTCATTGTGAGAAAGGATTGCAACCTGCATAAAGATATTGGTAAACTACCATTTACATTTCCACTATTATTTATCTATAACTTTTAAATTAATTTAAGTAAAATTGAATTTCGCCAAATAATAGACAAATTAGTTATGTTGGATGTTTTTGTTTATTCAACGATATTTCGATCAATTTGTTGATCCTTATCAAGTGTAAAATTACAAAGCGTTTTTAATTACAAGAAATTGAAAAATGGATACATACGAGACATAATGAATAAAATAAGTAAGACTTAAATAAATTTATTAGTTTTTGTATTAATTAATTTATTTATTTCGTCATGTATTGTGTGTCAAATTTCGTGTAACAACTAACATCAATGTGAACAAATACAAATTTGATTTCTTCTCTAAAATTAAATAATAAAATAATTAAAAACCATTTACTTAATTAATTTTCTTATTTTAAAATTAACATCAATTTAATTCAATCGAACATATTTCAGGTCTCCAAAAAACCATCCTAGAACTGTTTCTGAGTTACAATCCTCTGTGGCTGCGAATCTCTCTGGAAACGATCTACAACGAAACCATACCGCTGCACTCGAACAACGATCTCGTGGGTCTAACGCAATTTCTGCTCGGCCGTTTCTTCTCCGACCCACACCTCATCAAAGAACACTCCTACTCCAACAACCTGCGTCGTCCCAGCTTCTTCACCCACCTAAACAAATTCATCCTCCAAAAATTCTTCTTCATCATCTACTTCCTCGACTACGCAAAAAACCACAAACTCATCCGCCACGATCCCTGCCTCTTTCGAAAAAAATCCACCATCAAAGACAGTCGCAGCATTCTCTTAGCTTTCGCTCGAGAAGTTCTGAGCGGAATTGGCGACGTGACGAAAGTACTTCGAGGATACAGTTACGTAGTGAGCCACAAGCAAACGTATTTAGACGAATACGACTACGCAGTATTGGACTTGAGTTGCGATTTGCGCGACGGCGTCAAACTCTGTCGCACGATGGAAGTCCTGACTTCTCAAAACGATCTGATGAAGAAGTGCCGAGTGCCGGCGATTTCGCGATTGCAGAAGGTTCACAATGTCGAAGTAGCCTTAAAAGCACTGAAAAGTGCGGGTTACGAGTTGATCGGCGACATCGACGCGAAGAGCATCGTCGACGGACACCGCGAAAAGACCCTCTCTTTGCTCTGGCAAATCATTTACAAATTCCTCAAACCGATGTACGAAAAGGCGGCGATCAAACTGCAACGATGGTGGCGCGCCAAACTCTGGCCTTTGAGAATCAAGAATATGCTAAAACGTCGCAAGGAACTCGCCGCGATTATTATACAAAAGCATTGGAGAAGATATTTGGCGCAGAAGAAGGTACAGGTTTTGCGCGAGGAATTAAGAAGGCAGATTAGAATACAGAGTCAAGCGGCAGTTAAAATTCAAAGATTTTGGAAATTGGAAATGCAGAAACGCAGGAAGTTGCAGATGCAAAAAGCGGCGAGCAAAATTCAGAGAAGATGGCGCGACTTGGTTGTTACGAGACCTTATGTTCGGCAGTATCGGCAAAGCATGAAGGCGATTGTTAAGCTGCAACAGAGATTTAGAGCTAATGTGATGATGAGAAGGGAAAGGAGGAATTTCTTGAGTTTGAGGCAAACGGCAATTAAGATTCAGAGGAGGTATCGAGCTAAGTGTGCGGCGGTGGAAGCTAGGAGAAGGTTTATGCACACAAAGGCGATGGTTGTGTTTTTGCAGAGAAAATGGAGGGCTACGAAAGTCGCTCGGCAAACGAGGAAAGAGTTTTTGGAGCAGGTAATGTTTGGGTTTGGGGCTTAAAGGAAAAAACGATTGACTCCATTTTTTTGAAGAAATTTGAGTTAATGATGATTTTAATCATAGAAAATTAAAATCTTAACATTAAAAAAATATTAAGAGTTTAAAAAGTTAAGAAAGATGAATAAATAAAAATAAACAAAAAAAATAAATAATATTCAACTTTCAACTTTTAAATAAATTTTACTCAACTTTCAGTAATGCAAGGACTAGAGCAAGATTTTACGCCAAATTGCTCAACTTATCATTGAAAATAACTAAACTTTCATGAACAATTTTTCAAAAAATCAGTAATTTTTCATGAAAAGTTGAGTTATTTTTCGGAAAATCTTGCTCTCGTCGCTGCATTAGTAAAAGTTGAGTTAAATTTATTGAAATTTTATCGCCGTGTAATTAATATATAATATATATATAATAAATATATAATAATATTAGTAATAAACAAATGAATAAATATTTAATTACACTAAATTTATTTACAAAATTACAGGTGAATGCAGCCAAGTATATTCAACTCTGGTGGAGAGCATCCCTGGCAAGGAAACAGGATCGAAATAATTTTTTGATACTGAAAGGCGCAGTGCGAACAGTAGAAAGTCACTGGCTTGCCCGAACCGCGATGAAAAAAGAATGTTCAAAATTCCTCGAAACAAAAAGACAAATTATCGTGATTCAAAGGGCTTGGCGTAGGTTCGCCCAAACCCGAGCAGATATTGCCGAGATGAAAAAGAAAAAACAATCCATCGTATCAATTCAAGCTTTCTGGCGCGCCAAAGTCGCGCGAAAACGTTACCAATTAATGAAAGGCAGCTGCGCAAAAATTCAAAACTGGTGGCGCGCAATTTTGGCGGGAAAATCACAAAAATTTGAATATCAGAAAACGAAAAACGCCACAATTGTACTGCAAAAGCAATGGCGCATGCGCACACAAAGAAAGGCTTTTCTCCGCCAAAAGAACGCAGCGATGAAAATTCAAAAATGGTATCGCGATAGGGTTTCCTGCAGACCTTTTGAAAAGTTGTTAATTGATTCAAAATTGGCGGCGACGGTGATTCAACGTTGGTGGATAAATACAAAAATAAAGAAACGTCATCGGCAGGAATTCGTGCAATTTCGACAGGCGATTATCAAAATTCAAAAATGCTGGCGGGAAAGTTTAATGACGAAACGTCAAAGATTGCAGTTTTTGAAACTGAAAGATGCTGCGATTCGGATTCAAAGTCACTGGAAGATGCTTCGGTGTCGGCGAGATTTCATGAAAAAGAGACAAAGTGTGAGAAGAATACAAAACTGGTGGCGGCAAAAGTTGGTTTACAAAAGGCAAGAAAAAGCTTGCAAAAACATGGAAAATGTTGCTGCTAGAAAAATTCAGTCTTTGTGGCGGGGATATAAAGTGAGGAAAACTGCGTGTCAGCAAATGAGGGAACTGAGAACAAGCACTGCTAAAGCAACTGCAGCAGCTAATTCTTCGACAACCATTGCTACTAAGATCCATAATTCCGTTCGTATTTTGAAGTTTCCTAATTCGGTTGGTCAGTTGACGGTCTGTTTGTATACGTTAGGTGGGTTTATTTCATTTTGAAAATGTAATTTTTGTGTGATTTGATGGAAAAACGCTAACAAAACAGGTTTATCGAAATGATTTTGATTCGATATCGATAATATTCCGGAATTATTCAGTCAATATCAAATCGATATGTGAATATCGATTAGTTGATATCGAATCGATATGTAAATATCGATTAGTGGATATCGAATAGATATGTGAATATCGATCAGTCAATATCGAATCGATATGTGAATATCGATTAGTTGATATCGAATCGATATGTGAATATCGATTATTTAATATCGAATCGATATGTGAATATCGATTATTTGATATCGAATCGATGTTAATAATTCAAAATAGAATGAAGCTCGAAGTCTATATAATATTTGTTTAATATCGATCTTATATCGAATAAATGTTGATATGATATTGTTTCCATATCGATTTAATATCGATGGCCAAAAATCGATTCGATGTTTATTTAATATTTAATACATTATATAATTATTTTCGCCATACAAAGTTAGTGTTTTGTGTAATCTAAACGCATTTTTAGCTTAAGGGGTTACACGAGTCCAGAAAGCGAAAAAAACGACTATTTTCAATGTTGATTTTTTTATAAATAAATATTTTGAAAGTTCTTGAAACAAGTAACATTTACTAATACAAGTATAAATAAGTTAAAAATCGGTCGATCATTAAAATATATTTCAAAATGGCGGATTCCTCTCCCCTTTCTCAAATCAATTTAGTTCAACAAATAAAATGAAATTTAAAATCAATTTTAATGGAATTTTAAAATTTGATTAAATATAATTTGTATTTATTGTTGCTTCATAAATAAATAATAATAATAATAATAATAATATTTTTTCCATTGTTTCATTTGTTTATTAAATTAAAAATATAGTCATGCTTTTCATAGATAGGCGAAGGTCGGCTAATAGAGGTTCTACTGTATTTGAATGCAAACGCGTTTTTCGCAAAATTTGAAAAAGTTGAGTTAATTTGTTTTTCCTTCAAGCCACAGATTTACATCATAATATGTTTATAATATTTTTAAATTAGACAAATGTATTAATTTATTTTTTAATTTTGCTTTAGACACTGTGACCAGATTATCACCAGATAGTTGCGTATTATTATGCACGATGGATGTAGTGACTACGATTTATGACGTGTACAGCTCATATAACAGATCACTGCCGCTGAAAGATGCATGCTTAGGTGCTTCAAACGTTTTAATTAATATAGCAAAGTACTCGAGAACCGTCCGATATGTTACTCTGGTAAATTCATTTTTATAATCTTTATTAGACTTCTCAATTGAACATTTTTCATCTTGATTGAGGTTTAATTTGCTGTCATTTTCGACTGATTTGATTTTATTAATCAAATTTGATTAATAAAATACTTCTTGCACTTTTACATACAAAATATTAGAAACAAATATTATAATAACGTAAATGTGTAAATGTTCAATTTAATGTTTAAAAGAATGTTCAAAAACTCTTCATTTTGTATTTCATGTTAATAATGCATATATGATAAAATATTAAAAATTTTATATTTCAGACTATATATGCTGAAACCTTAACTAGCATGTTAGCTGCGACTTGCGAAAAGCAACTAGATTTATATTTTGCCATTGCAACTTTATTTTGGCTTTTAACGAACGAGGATGATTATGCTGCGGTAAGACTATTTTTATGATACGATGAGAAATCGGTTTTTATTTAATATAAAGTGTTATTATTATTATGATTATTAATATTTTAATGAATATTTATATATTTTATTTAATTTTGTGTTGTAGGAAGTCAGCGAACAATCGCCAACTATGTGGTATTTGAAAAAAGTACAAACTTCGCTGGCAAAAATCAAGCAGAAACCATCAACGGAATGTCCCAGTATTTTGCCTGATTGGAATCTCAGTCGCCAACCGCGTTTATTTTCAAATCCACATCGCGCTTTGAATATGATTTTAAAAAACATGAACGAACATTAAATATTACAAACGTATATAAAATGTGTTTTACAGTTCAATTTTGAATAATAATTTATATAAAATTGTACAAAAATGCTGTTTTTTAATGCAATAATTATTCGTTTTCTTTTTTATACTGATTTTCAAAATAAATCATTTTTCTCCTTAAAAGCATAAATGCTATGATTGGAATAATTGTGTGATATTAATTTAATTGTTTATTTTTTATGTAAGAATAATTCTAAAAATACTATGTACATTATTTGTCCAATATATGTTTGTATTGAAATAAACAATTGATAGAAAAAATAAAAATTGACAATCATAAACATTATTATTTTATTTTCCCAAAAAAAAAATCGAAAATATAATCGACAACTGTCCCCATGCCAATGCCATGCCAATGCCATGCAATTTTTGTTTATTTGTAGTTGAACTGTAAAAGTCCCAAAAATGAATTCAACAAAATTCACTGTTTTTTCAAATTAAAAAATTCAAAGTAATTGTTGGTTATTGTTTTCTTTTTATTTATTTTCAGATACTTCGGATGTTTGAATTTCCCGCTTTATAAAGTCTGTGTTCGCAAACATTTCATCTAATATCCTTCTTTTCGATTATTTAAACAATCTTCCTTATTAACGACTTCAATAATTAGAGTTACATCAAAACTAACATTTTAGTTTATTAATTTTACAGTTTTATAATCTTTTCTCATGTGTCAAACTATCGATAATTCGATACATGCGAGTATCGATAAAAATCGAAGTTTAGTTGCAAGCAGACAACCTTAGATTTCATTGGATTTCATCAATTGCATTCATAAATGTAGTTTGTGTGATTATATTATTTATTACGACTTAAAAGTATTTCAATTAACTGCTGCAACAATGCTGGCGTCAATGAGAAGATTGGGCACTGTTCTGGTAAATAAACTCACTTCTCCAAATTATAAACTATCACACTTTGCATTATATAATTTATTTTGACGTTCCATCCATTAGAAACATACGCATTCTTGTAAATGTTTTTATTATCAATATTTACAATATAAATTATGATATGTCTATTTTTAATGTATTCAGTGTCTTTGCACGATTCAAAATCTATTCTTTATTTTTACAGCATTCGCAGGGTTTGAGAGCATTACAAACATCGGCAGTTAAACAGTCTGATGCTCTGTTTGTGGTAAGTTCAAAAAATAGGTATTAACATAAAATCATTAAATAAAATTAAATAAAAAAAATTAAATTAAATTTAAAAAAATTTTTTTAAATATATTACAAATCCAAAAATATACCATGAAACGTTATTTTAAATATTAAATAGAAATTTAAAACAGTATTTAAAATAGTATTTAAAATAGAAGTATTTAAAATAATATTTAAAATAGAAGTATTTAAAACAGTATTTAAAAACGTATTTAAAATGGTATTTAAAATAAAAATATTTAAAATAAAAGTATTTAAAATACTATTTAAAACAGAAGTATTTTAAATTAAAATACATGATCTTTACACTATATAAGAATATTCAAATATAAAAGTAAAAAAAAAAATAAAGTAAAAGTTATTAACATAATATTCATTTACAGCATAGAGATTCTGAAGAAGACAATCCAAACATCCCATTTGAATTTACTCCGGAAAACAAACGGCGCATCGAAGCACTGTTGAAAATTTATCCCGAGGGCCATAAGCGGGGTGCCATGATTCCATTACTGGACATCGCTCAACGTCAGCATGGTTGGTTGCCAATATCCGCAATGCATAAAGTGGCGGAAATGTTAAATCTACCGAATATGCGGGTTTACGAGGTCGCCACCTTTTATACGATGTTTAACCGAAGACCTATGGGCAAATATCATGTACAAATTTGTACGTGCACACCATGTTGGCTGCGAGACTCCGATACAGTTCTCAAGACGGTTGTTGAAGAAACAAAATGTGCCGTTGGTGGAATGTCGGCTGATAAATTATTCTCGGTTTCGGAGGTTGAATGTCTTGGTGCTTGTGCAAATGCGCCTATGTTGCAAGTCAATGATGATTACTATGTTAGTTATTTTTTATAAGTGTTCCTTGATTAAATGGCCTTAGAAATTCAGAATATAATTTTCTTTTATGAATTTGAAACAGAAAATGCATAATAAGACATTTCGTAAACTGGTATTTATAATTAATTATGAATACTCATAAAAATATAATAAGAGTAGTTTTTAAGTTATGAATTACTTTCTTTCATATTTCATATCATATGAATTCATATCATATCATATATGAAAATTCATAAATTTATGAATTTCCATAATATATATTTATTATATAATATATATAATAAATAATATAGGAATTTAGTAAGACTAGTTTCTAAGTTATGCATTTTCATAATAATTCATAACTCAAACACTAATCTTATTATGTTTTTAAAAATATTCATAACTAATTATAAATATAAGCTTATTTCAAATAAATAGAAATTTCATATACATTTTATCCATTTTCTATTGCAAATTCATAAAATAAAATTGTATTATGAATTTCTATGGTCGTTTAATCAAGATTTATTATAATTAATGATTCACTTTGACTTTAATTGTAATTACTTACTTCTTCATTATCTATTATTTTAGGAGGATTTGACTGCTGAATCAACAAAGGCGATAATAGATGCTCTGAAGAGAGGAGAAAGACCTCCGCCAGGTCCTCAGAATTCTCCCAGATTTGCCGCCGAGCCGGCTGGCGAACTCACGTCTCTGAACACACCCCCACCTGGACCCGGCTTCGGAGTGCGTTCAGATTTATAAAGTTTCAAATACAGCATATTGTTCATTTAGTTAATTCTCTTCAAATAATTATAATCAAATCTCGTAAATAGATTGTTACGTATTGAATAAGATTTACTTTATTTCCCATTGATTACTCACAAAATCCTAATTCAAAAAAATTTGTTTTTAACATTTCATGAAAAAGTTATTTTTAGTTTTTATTTAAGTTAATCTTTACTTTTTATATCTTTTTTATTTAATGTAATTTTTTTAATTGCATATTTTATTTTTTGTATTTATTGTAATTTTCAATTCAAATGATTAAATAAATGAAAAAAAAATTCTATGAATTATTCCATTTAAATATTTCGAAAACAACATTAACGATTTGACACAAAGAAATTGATTGATCTGAAAATGTGATACAAGTAAACATTATATAAAAAATGAATAAATTATTCATGTAATTCATTTTATACATATTATGATAATCAAATAGATGTAACAAAGACATAATTGTAATATTCATAACTCGAGTCACATAAAAAGTGTTAATTAATGTTTGTCATCGTTTGTTTTTACGACAATGAAGAGAAAAGTTGATGAAAAAGGAAAAGAAAAAAACAAAGAAATCGAAGAATTTTGTTGAAATAAAGACAAAATGTAAAATGAAATAAACTTCCGTTTCGCAATTGGTATTCAAGTCACGTGATTTGGATTGTGAAATATTTTTGATACACATAAATATATATAAAGCGTATACGAATACTCGTTGAAAGTCGTTATTGAAAAAACATATACATATAATATATCGAAGGTCAGTGTGTCGTTTGAAAAGTCGATTTCTGTGGATGATGTTATTGTTTGATTCAAAATGTTTCATTGAATTTTCAATTTTAATTGTGTGTGGAATATAAATTCATTTGTTTGAAATTATAAAGAATAATTTAAATAATAATTTAAATAATAAATTTAAAAATACTCTTTTTTAGGTGGAATTTGTATTATTTGTAAACAACAAAGATAGATGGATCGTAGGTGACCTCCTCCTCCTCCAATAAACAAAAGAAAGTGAGAGAGACTTTTGAGTCACAAGTCACAATGTGTTTAAGGAGGTTCCTGAGGTACAGGGGGGGGATGACTTTATTTTTATAATGTCCTAAATGCCCTTAAAAACAATTTTTTTACAAATTATTTGTTTACCACAAAACATTGTATTTGTTGAATATTTGTTGATAAAAGTGTGATATGAAGGACGTTTTTGAAGATTGTAACAATGTCCAAGGTCAATTTTTATGTCATTGAAAAATAAGATTTCGGAAATATTAAATAACTCATTCAAAGATGTTTAGTATTTGTTTATCATTTCTAAATTGCTTTCTTCTTTTGTTTACATGAAACTGCCATAAGAGCCTATGTTAGAATGGTTTTTTCTATATGTATTTACTTTACAACCGCAAGGTCAAACATTTTCACAAAATTCGGGTTTCAGTTTTTCTTTATAATTAACAATCTGACGAAGTTTCATTCAGATCTATCATTTTTTGCATAAGTCGAGTGAACCTCCGTAAGACCGAAAAGAAGAAAACAGTATAAAAGAGCAGTAAAGTCCTTCATTATGAAGCTCGTATAGCATCTCGAAATCAGATTTCGCGGTCCCCGTACGAGGTCGAATATCTGCGTCCTTGTCTTTCTCATAATAAAAAACCTTCAAATTATGTGATAATAAGAAAATTATATATATATATATATATATTATTATTTTGTATTGGATTTGTATTTTTGTGTTGTACATAATATTTATGTTGGCTAAAATGTAAGTAGCTGAGAACGCTAAATAAACGCAATTTATCTATCTATCTCTCTCTTTCTCTCTGCAGATTGTGTGTGTATGTGTGTACATATACGCTCACTGATGAAAGCAAAAAGCAAGCAAATGGTGCGAAGGATTGCGATCGCGAACTAGGCTTGGAGCGTGTAATGCCCAATGTTTTGTACCTTCGCGCATTGACTCGCGAAAGTCTCTGTCACTTTTAGTTACGCATGTGAAATGCTATCCGTGCGTCTTAATAATTCCACTTATTCCATATTCATCTTTACATTACGTAGATCAGTTTTCTTTTATTTTTTATTTATTTTCTACGATAATTTAATTTAATTTATTGTAACTATTATGGAATTTTATTTATTAATTATTTAAACTATATATATAAAAAATATTTATATATATAGTTTTATATATATGTGAATATTTTTTATATATTTATATATATATATTTTTTCATATCTCAGAAAACAATATGTTAAATAAAGAAAAATACTTATGTTTACATACAATGTAAACAAAGAAAACGTATGAAAATAGTCTATTTGTAAACAAGAAAAAATGAAATGTTTGCTATTCTGTGCTGAAGGTTCCTAATAATTCAACATAAATGTTACATAATTCCTAATAAAAACATACAAACAATGTATATGTTTGTATACAAATGTTTAAGTGTGTTTACTAGAAAATTTGAAACATTTATTCGGAACTGTTTGGAATTTTTAATTCGGGATAATAAACGCAAAGTGGAATAACAATAGAAGAAATATTATGATTTTATGAGTTTTTGTTTTTCCATTTACTTTAACACTTAGTTATTTAAACATGATTTAAGGTCATTTAAAAGTCAATTAAATTCAGGGTACCCATCCAATTCTTTAAAAAAAGTCATATTGTTATATCTCCGAAAACAATGTATTCAACAATGAGAAATACTTATGTTTACATATAATGTAACCAAAGACAAATGAACATATGAAAATAGCGTATAACATATTTATTTGTATACAAAACAATAAAGTAATGCATATTTCAAAAAACAAAGACAAAGTATGTGTATTTTTATTTACATTTATGCCTACAATTACAAATTATATAAACAATAACAAATAATGAAGTTTTATTTTGTATACAAAGTGAAATAAAACAATTAAACAACTGGTTTCTTTCAAATGTCAATAAATATAATCTAGATTTATTTCAAATCACAACAATACTATGACATTGAAGATTTCTTCTTCGTTTCAATATCTTCTTCTAACTTATTTCTGTTTTCATCTAACAGTTTCTTTTTTTGCTCGAGTAATCTAACTTCTTTTATTATTTTCTTCTTTTCTTCCAATGTTTATATTATTATTATTATTAAATAAAATGTATTATATCACTAATATAATAACAAGTTTACATTTTTATATAAATATTCAAACAAAAATTTTTGAATACAAGATAATTTTCGCCAATTTAGTGAATTCTGAAACTAAGTACATTTTATATTCAAAAAAGACGCACTTATATGACTTGACTTATCTATCCTCGTTTAATACAAAATATTCTTAAGGTGATTCTTCAATCGAATTCACTGCTTCTCTCTTCCACTAATGGAGTCACCATTAGCTCTATCCTTTTTGCTCTTACATAGCTGAAGAATCACCTTAATTTGCGAATTCGCCAGATACATATGCTTTTGCTTGGCACCATAGAAATTGCCTAAAATCAAATACTTCAAATTTGATTGGTCATTTCAAAACATTGCTTCCCAAAGCGCAACCAACATTTTCGAAGGCAAAATAAATTGCAGGCAAAATGGCGTCGAATGCAAAAACGCTTTTCATAACGAAAGGTGTTAATTTCAAAATTGGCGGCCATTACGCGCGCATGCGCGGTACGGTTGGCGCGCTCCTTTTTGGCAGCGGACTGTGTTGGTTGTGGGATTGGGTGCTGCGCGTATGTGTGTGGTGCGCGCGTCGTGCCGTCCGTGGTGTATCTGTATTGCTGTATGCTGTATGTGGCTGGCCTCGCTGTTGGCTCGCAGTGATGCCTGCGTTGGACTTGACTCTGGTTTGGATCTTTGGGTCGTTGTTGTTTGAGTCGGAGTTGGTGCGGCTGGCAAAATTGACGCGGATAATGCGCGGCGAATTGAGCACGGGGCTCGCGCGCCGCTGAGCTTTCACAACTGCGCCGCCGGACTATGGGCAGGTCCAAGTTTCCCGGCAAGCCGCCGAAGGCGGTCACCAGGAAAAGAATCAAAGTGCTCGGCGGATTGGCCGAAAATGAAGCCGAAGAAGCCCATCAGCAGGTAAAAGCCAAAAAAGCAACCCCATTTGGCAATTTCGGAAACACGCATATATCCATTCCCCCCCTCCTTCCCCTCCCCTCCTCCCCCAATGCGCCTGCCTCCCGCCCCCCTACCCTCCCCGCGCTTCTTGCATTGGGCACCAAGCTGCTGCGAATGGTTCGCGCGCGCGTCTCGCCGCCAGATGTGCCCGCTCATTCAACAACAACCAAAATCCAAAGCCGAGTTCTGTCCATTTGCAGCGCAATAAATAACTATCATAACCTCCAATGGATTTCATCAAACCTTTGTTTTCAATTGTTGTCAATCAAGTGTTGACGTGCATTTACGTCGCTGCGCGCAACCAGCCTGTCACCGCGCAATCCCATTGGTCCAACCGGCTTCACCGATGACACAGCACCAACTTAGAATTGTCAAACTTGTGTCAAATTCGCGCGTCCTGCTCCTGCTTACCATTTTTTGCAATAAACCTAGCAAACGAAAATCCATTTGAATCAATTTAAATCATTTCACATAAATTGTGTTTTTGTCCAATTTACAATTTAGAAGGAATTCTTTTAATTGTATTAAATATAATCAAATGTCGACCAATAAGAAAATAGATTTTAGTTTGAAATAAAATTTAAGTCAATTGTAAAAGTTTAATTTCATTTTACATCATCAATATGAACAATTTGAAACATTTTATCATAATATAATATAGTTGCATAATTTAATTAATTTGTAAATATATACACTTTAAAGAATTTTATACGAATTACAGAATCTGTACACACTTTTTATCAAATTAATTATATTAAAATTAATTATAAATAAACAATTCCAACTACATTTATTGAGATAAGTGATATACACAGAAAAAGTTTATATAATAATTATATAAGTCAAACTAAGTGGGACAAAAATTATAAAAATGTGATTTAAATATAAAAATATATAATATGGAACTATTGTTAGAAACTGGACCATTTTGAGTTCTGATTAAGACTGAAAGACATTACATTTAAATCTTATATTTTATGTGTTGAGATGAGATTATTCAATAATTATTTGACTACTATTTAGAGTATTTTTAATTCAAATAGATTACCAAAACTGGTATTATTTTTGTGTATGTTTTTTGAATATATCTATAAATCTGATAGTTTTCTTTTATATTTTGTTAAAAAATGAAACGAAAAATAAATTTGTCTAAAGATAAAGAAAAATAGTGAACAATATATACTTCTTTATTTATCCAAAGTCATGGCAATCTTTTATCTTTTTATTTATAATAATACTTCAACAAAACCTAATTCTGCTTTTGCATAGACTGAATTTATATTTTTCTGTGTTAAATAAGTTATATCAACTTTTTTTATTTATTTTTTTTTATTTATTTCATTTAATCATTTCAGCAGTACAATTATTAAACATTTACTATGACTAATTGCAAAAAAGACATTCCTAATAAAAGCTAAGAATATACATTGAAGATACAACTTAATCCTGTTATGTTGAGATTTGGTTTTAAAAATGGAGGGAAAAGTCAATCTTTATTCAGATTTGAATTTTATTCCATAATTTTCATAAAATGTTATAAGACATTGCAGGGAATGAATAATAACAAAAGACATCACAAATTTGCATTATTTATTATAATTTTTCATATTCATAAATTGTAATACTATAAATAATAAAGTACTATTATGGATATTCTGTTGTAAAAATGTTATGATTACTTAATTAGGCAATTTAGCAGAGTAAGATTTATAATAACAATAAATAATAATAATTTATCTTTGCAAAAAAGTCCATTATATTAGTATATTTTACTGTTTTTTTGTTGCTAATAAAATGTATACAAAATATGTTAAACTTTAAACTGTCCACATTGCAAATATGTCAAGAAATTTTTATATTTATATATTAAAATGCAATATCAATTGTTTTCATTTGAAAATCACTTAACTGCTTATTGTGCGTCTTCAATAAAAATTTAATTTAAATTTTACTTATTTTTAAGCTTAACAGACATTGAAATAATACAATTTAGAAAGCACTTCAATTTCAAAAATATTCTGAATTCTGTACATATCGATTTTATGAAGACGATAGCAAATAAATGATTAAATCTAAATAAATATTTTAAATTATAATTGTTAATATTGAAATTCTCATAATTATATATCTGCGATATAATATTACATATTTTGTAATTCAATTTACAATTTAAAAATCGAAATAAAATAATAAAACTAATTTTGTATTCATTTTTTAAAAAAGAAGAAACTTCCTGTTGAATTATGTCACTTAACTGCTTATGGCACGTATCCATCAGATAACTATATAAGGTTTTGTGTTTTTAGACGTATAAACATTAACTAAATCGACAGATTTCATTATTATATCAAAATATAGCTCGTATAAAACACTTTTATCAGACCAACTCATTTTTTACAATTTAAATTAAATTTTGTTCAAATTTAATTTAAATTAATTAATTAATTTACTCAAACCCGAATACTAAAAAAATGTGTTATTTTCCAGGAACATCCACCATTTCACGGTTTCAGTACCACCGAGTTACTCGCGGAATCTCATTCAAAGTTTGAAAATGGTCGGCAAAAGGACCCGAAGATTGCTTCAGTGGAAGCCGAGGAGAGTAAAACTGAAGCAGAAGCCCCGCCAGCTGAACCGGATCCCGTGGCTGAGTCACCAGCTGTAACCGAATCAACTTCACCAACAAGCCTCCAACCCGAAGACAAATGCAAACCGCAAGAATCCCTAAAAGAACTAACAAAAGTTACTCCGCAAAATGCAATGCCGAAAATCACGCGCATGCGCAAAAGCAAGAATTTGCAGGACGCGGGAAAGAAGAAGTTTCTGAATCTGACAAAAACGCCGGCGTTGAAGGTGAACAACATCCTGGATCGGAATCAGCGAACGCGGGCTCACCAGCTGCGCAATGGGAAGTCGAAAAAGCGACTGCTGCAACGTCCAACGCAGATTCACTCGGGCGACAAAACGCGCAAGTTTGTTCTACCAATACGCAGCGCCCATTCGTCCCGAGTGATCAAACCGAATAAGCGATTTATTGAGGAGTCGGAAATAGTATCGAATCAGCAGGAAAATTGCGAGCAGGAAAAGTCACAGACAACGAAGAAGCCGAAGGTGATGAAGAGCGATGAAAAGAAGGAGGAGGAAAAGGAAGAGGAGAAGGAAAAGAAGAAGGAAAATATTGAGGAAATTAAGGTGTCTTCGAAAGATCGGGATTTGGAAGTTGCTTCGAAAAATGCCAATTGCGAGTCTTCCAGGGTGAAAACGAGGTCTGGCACGTTGAATGAGAGGGCGGAAAGGGAAAAGCAGCAGAATGACGTTGAGGAGAGCGCGGAGTCGGAGAGTGCGAGCGAGCAGAGCGAACATACGGAGGATGAGCAGTCCGAGTGGACGGGAAGTAAGCTCAATGGGGGCAAGCTCATTTTGAGGAAGGCGAGGCTCAAGCTGGATAATAAAAATGTCGGGGGCACTGAGGGCCCGTTCTCCGTTGTGAGTTCGCACAATGGTATGGGTAAACTGGATTTGCCAATTTTATATGTTATTATTTCTTGAACAAATACAAAAAAATGATTTTTAATTAGGATGCCGATGATTGAAATCAGATGATTTTTATTCAAAATTGTATTTTAACTGAAAAATGCAAAATATATTGTTTATATTTATATTTTGAATTTATTGTCTTCTAGTTAATTTAGTAGCAGAAATTATAACGTAGAAAAAGTTTGAATTTCAAAAAATGAGATCAAAGTTAAAGTTTTTAGTTAACCTTCCGATGCCCAAGCTCAGATCCATAACAAAAGTGACGAAGCGGGGCGACTAGGTCGCCCCAGCCGTTTTTTTATTTATTTAAGTAATATAATGTAAAAAAGCATACTTTTATAATAAAAATATTTGTATTATATTATAGACAACTCAAATATTACATTATAATCACTTTGGCAACAAAAAAGGAACATTAAAATAATAGACATAATATCTGTAATATTCTGAACAATAACACTTGAATACATC
>JABFPJ010002139.1:0-21094 GCA_022817425.1 Gryon sp. ZL-2020
TTCACGTATTTCATTTAACATAAAATAAACTTCAATTCTGCGGTATTAAAATTAATACAGTTTTACACATTTTGTATGTTACAATGCATGAAAACGCAGCTTAATGTAACCTACTAAATAGAATTCGCGCCGCCGTTGCCGGTTGCCGGCCGCTTCTGGCGCGTTTTAGAAAGCAACAAGTGATTGTGAAAACCACATAGGTTATGATTTTAGAAAATGTATGTTCGTAAATTATAAAAGAAAATATTTATGAAATTATTAAAAAGTTGAAAATTATTTGTATTTAAATAACAAAAAATAGGTTCGATTAAAACATCGTTAAGAAAACTTTGAATGTTTAAATATCAAGTTGATTAAATAAGAAACTTGATTTCAAAAATTTAAAAAAATGGTACGACCGAAAGCAGCGCCAAGAAGGTAAATAAATCTGACTTGTCAAATTATTTATGAACTATGTCTTAATTAATGAAATGATAATAATTAAAATGATTTCTATTTATAACAAAATATCGTTTTTATTTCAGCTGGTCAATTATAAGAAATAAAAAAGTAAGTTTAAATTAAATATTTTATTTGATTATTAAACTGAAGTAATTTTTATATTGATAATAATACTATTTGCAATTCACAGACAGCAGCTCCGTTGAAGTTTAAGAAAATAAAAGACACCACTCGTTCACTGCAAGAAATAAAATATCTAAGATCAACATCGCATCCTTTGATTCCCAAAGTGAATTTTTGTCGAATAGTTATGGAAATCGTCGCGAGAGTATGTCCCTTTGGATTAGAGTTTAAGTAAGTTAAAGTTTCTATTCATTCAAAAATATATATTTTAATACACGTAACAAAATTTTAAGTTAACAGTTAAAAATGTTTTACAGAATTCAACCTTTAGCATTGCAAGCATTACAAGAAGCAAGTGAAATGTACTTGGTTCAGTTATTTGAAGATTGTCAGTTGCTTTCACTTCACGCTAAACGAATTACTGTTAAAAAAGAAGATATGAAATTAGTTCGTAGATTAAGAGGACAGAATGATATTAGCAATCATTGAATACACAGATCTTAGATTTTAAGATAAATTACACATCATTGGATCACAGTAAAAAAATTACAGGAATGTTTCATGTTTGTCATTGAATATTTTTGTACTAAATTATGATTTATCAAAAATATTATGAACAGTAAACTATTTTTATATTTTTGTAATAGTTTTAGTAATATGAACAAAAAAATATCTAAAGAGAATAAATAATGATCGTTTATATTCTTAATAAAAATGAAGATCATTTATTTTTTGAACAAATAATTTAGACAATAGTACAAATCGTTAAATTAACATAAATATATCTTACATTAGTAGATAATGTAAATTTGTATATTATAATTATAACGTCGTATGTGCCTTTGTTAACATTTATAAATAAATTTATGTATTTTTCAAAAACGTGTTTTTTTCTAGTAAATTAAACATGTATAATAAAACATGATTATAAATTTGTCGGGTGCGTTCTTTAAATTCTAATTCATTATATATAATTGTAAATACAAGTAATTATTTTTGTCAATATAATTATAAAAATATATTAAAAATCAAATTACATAATTATATAAAAACATATTTCCTTTGCATTCATATTGAAATGTATAATATAAACACTGATTTGCCGTTTTCGATTAAATATACAAAAATGTAATATACAGTCAATAAAGTAAAAAAATCATGACAGATCGCACGCGACAAATGTACTTCGCACTTAGTCTATTCGATAAAAATTCTACACTAGAGTGAAAATTTCCTCGTCGCGTTGAGGAAAAATGCAACTTCCGAAATATAAAAAGTTCCAATTTCTTCTCTTGCTTATGTCAAAAACGTGTCGTAACTAAAAAAATTATAATAAAACGACATACATTAAAGCAAGTCTATCACTGAATAAATTGGATTCGTTACATTATGCTGTGTTTTTGACACTGTTTTAAAATAAACATAATTCATGATTAATTTTATAACACTTATCATTCTTTCTACAATTTAAACTACGAAATAAAAGATTATTCGTCACAATATTTAAAATAATAGAGAAAAAGAGTAATAAGTATTATAATATTAGCGTTACAATCGTTTTAATATTATCAAGAAAAAAAATCAAAAACAAAAAAAAACGAAAATTGTAATAATAATGTATCAAACGCACAGTGTGTTGTTCATTTTTTGATGAACGATCGCACTTTGTTCACACATTTGTCCATGAAATTTTTCTTTCGTTTGGGTTCGATGCCGGTGGGCAATGACAACAACGAGCCCCGTTCCTTTTTGTCTTTGAAAACTTGACTTTCGTCTAAACCCGCGCCACAGCTTTTCGTTTTTGTCAGTAAACTAGACGTATTTTCTTCCTCGTTGTTGTCCCTTTTTGTTGTTAAGGATGTGTCTTCCTCGACAACAACTTTAACTTTAGTCCTCGGAGCAGGAGTGGGATTATTTTCGTCAGATGAAGGAGTTGTTAGAGTTTTGCAATCCTCATCCAATAGACCATCGAGACTTCGAGATCGTGGTCTGGGAAGAGGTTCTTTCGATGACGTCGACGAGGAGGATGTGGTGTTTTCTTGTTGCTCGGTCACCAACTCGAGAGCAGGATTACTTCCTAATTTAGAGTGCGGAAATTTGAGTCTGGAATTGGTTGGCGGAAGACCCATCACCCATCGAGATGGACTAGCAGACTTTTTAAGTCTAAAATTAAAAAAGAAAAATATTGAATTAAGACTAAAAAAAGCAAGATGAAATATAATTTGGAAACTGCAACATTAATTTAATTGTGGCATAATAAGTTAAAAATGTTTTATAATATAATATCGAACAATGTTAATGATACTTTAAAAAAATGAAGATATAAATTTGACTATTGAATTAATTTTTAAATTTAAAATTAAGTCAATCAAATTTATTAACAAATTTTGGATTGACAAACTAATTTTTTAACTTGTTGCTATATTCTTTTAAATTAATAAAATGTAAAAAAAATAATTTAAATATTTGTTTAAACATTTAACAAGTGTGTTGACATAACAATCAAATACAAAATATAAATTACATTATACAATTATAAAAAAGGTGCACTTAGAATAATTGAAAGACATTGTTCATGCATTACAGATATAGCTTATAAATCATATCCAAATCAACGTCTCGAAATGAAATTTAATATCTTGTTTTATAAAATACGACTGATCAAACATTTTTATTTCAACAGTTTATGTTACTTGTTTCCGTGTTACTTTGATTGTATAGCAATAAGTTCATATAGAATATAAGAAAATATTTATAATAAATATACAGATCAAATAACTCAACTGATAAACAACTGTTTGATTAATCGTACGTTCAAAGTTGACGACACAAAATAAGATACAGTCGTGCAAAACGTCACAAATAATAAACAGAAAGACACCAAATACGTTCAACAATTCAATCGAGTACCTAATTAACTTGCTTCGATTTCCTTATCGCAATCTGTGACGTACTTTAATCCTTGCTGCGAAATAAATACCAGTCGCTTCAATGAAATGTCTCTCAATTTGTCGATTTATTTTATTTACATCATATATTTTATGATTGTTTATATTTCAGGTACTTTAAAGTTGTTTTCAATTATTATTAATTGTAAATGATGAGCAAAGATTAGAAAAATATAAAAATACCTGTTCGGCTTAGCTGTGAGCGGGTCCTCTAGTCAATCGCGCGAATTTGTCGAATCTTTGTCGGTGTTTTTGCTTTCGGTACTATGCATCCGTTGATAATTTGGAGGATGTCGCATGTTGGTGCACGGCGTACTTGGAGTTGTCACTTCTTTTGTTCCAATGCTCCTTGGTATTCCCGTTGACATGTCACCTCTTGATGGCATTTCACCTCGCATAAACCTACAAATTAAAAAAAAATAATATTTTATTGGAAATATATTTAAATAATTATATTTGTATTTTACATAAGAATATTGTTATAATAAATAAAAAAAAAATCACCTTTCAAGCTTGTCTACGCAAGCATCTTGATAATCGTGGATCCATCTAACACCATTAAAATGACAAACGGCTCTCATATCTTCCGGTAATTCCTCGGGTTCCGGCCATTGGAAGTTGTCGATTATTGGTATTATGTTACATTGTGATTGTAAAGCTGCCACAATTTCCTACAAAATATATATATCAAAAAATCTACACCATCATTTATTTCATATTTATCATAGAAATATATTATTTTATTTTCCATAAACATATGAATTAAGATTTAACACCACTTTATTTCATTTATACAATGATTCTTACCCTGTGCACCCAATCCTTGCATTCGGCATCTTGTATACACCGTTCAAGTGCCGCCGGGGTAAGGACCAGCAAGAAGTGTTTGGCTTGTCTGATGCTTTGTAGCAAATTGTTATCAAACTTGCCAGCCTCTAATCGTTCAACATCAATAAACACCGAGAAGCCTCGAAGCTGCAGATGAACTTTCAACAAACTCGCCAGCTGTGAGCCATTTGATCTTCGATAACTAACAAAAACATCCAGCGATTTGTCCATCGATTCATTCAACGACGAGTTCAGTTGATTGTGCTGAAGATTCTTAATCGAGTCCAATATCCTTAGCCTGTGAATACTGTTATTAATGCTGCACTCCATCTGCAGCTGATCTTCCGTCAAATTCTTAATAGAGTCCTTATCAACGCCTGCATTCAACATACTATACGTATAAATGGAAAACTCCGGACCAATCGTTTGTAAGAAACTGTTAAGATTGCCCGTGTCTCTACTACTATAATCTGCCATCTTTTTTAAGTTCTGCAATTCCCTTGTGAATCGTCTTCTCCTAATGCCATTGGTCAATCCAATATCCTCTCTGAGATTTTCCTCAGTTAATTGCAACAACAGATCACCATCCACTCGACTTTCTGCAAAATTGTCAGCATATTCCGCGAAGCCAATTTGTTTGACCCATTCGCGAACATCCTCAGTCGACCAAAGTGGCACCTGTTGACTCAACTTATGCGGTATTTCTTCGTCGATCAGCTTTAACGTATGCACCGCGTACTTTGAGGCTGTTGCATTCGGGCAACTCGCAACTTTTTTCAGCGGTTCCACCGCACCTATATCCCGAAAGATATCAGTTTTGCCCTGTTGCTTTTTAATCTCTGCTTCCATACAAAAATGAAAAGCCGCGAGATTTCGTGCTTCCTCTCGTTCCGAGCTCAGTACCGGAACCAGTCGTTTCAGCCAATCCATGCTTTGTCCGTGCGCATGCGCCATATTAGATTTGGCGAATTCATAGGGATTGTGCGTGGTGATAAACGGTTCCACGAGATTAAGGGTACCGGATTTAAGGACCGCCGCCTCAATTTCTTTATTGGCAACCAGTACAGTGATCGCCAGGCAGGCATAGTACTTGATATTGTCATCATTGTGAAAAGCCAATGGGAACAACCACATTGGTACCTTGCGTTTGATCATCGCTTCTTGATTCTCCGCGCCACCATATAACGAAAGATTCGCTAGCGCACTTGCGCAGTGACGCAAAATTTCCACGTCACTTTGTCGACACTCGAATAGAACCGCGTCAAGTCCACCCAATCGTATGACATCACTGCAAGTGCCCTCACTGTGCTTGAAAATGTGCTCGAGAATGCCGGTACCAACTCGCGCATGCTCGTATGACTTGTCCTCGAATTTGGTACAACCGCAGGCAACGGTCACCACTTTTTCCAAACCATGATCCACCACGTACTTTCGGTTTTCTGTTGTCAAACATTGCTCGAGAACTCGCGCCGACGAGAATTGCAGTTCCTGGTCCTTCGCGACACAGTTTGAGATTAAAAAATCAAGACCACCGCATCGACGTAATACATTACACAGAGTATATCCCAGTTGATGACCGTGGGCTGGAACTGCCCAGGCTTTTGTGATCATTTTGTCAACAAGACCAAGAAGATGTGGAGCTTTTGATTCATTGACTTTGAGTTTGTTGAAGTACTTTTCTAGGAAGCCGGAGTACTTATCAATTACAAGCTGGACATCTTGTTGATTTGAGGAAGAACAGAGGAGCTCGAGGTCGTCCATTTCAAGATCTTCGGGGGCATCTTCGTCGGAGCGAATGCCGTTGATTAGTTGATTTACTGCACTTGCTGCAGTCACCATTGAAGACTTTTGGGTTACGCCTTTGGAGGCAATGGTGATACTTGACTGGGAACTTGTTGCCATGTGTTTTTCGTGATTGTAGATGCCACTGGAGGTCACTGTTTGACGTTGTTGCTGCGCTGCCATTGCTTTCTGCAAAATTAAAAAAAATATTAATGATGATTATATAATTAGAAGAGAAAACGATGTAATAAATATTAATACACACTTATAACAGATTGCTTTAGCTAAAAATACCATTCTATTATATCTACATTTATGAAATATGAATATATTGCCAATTTTACAATGCAGATTTTAAGTAATTTCTATTTATTGAAGTTATAAACTAATTTTATAAATACACATCTTATAAGTCATAAACAAGTGTATAAATTCAAATATAAGAAAGAGAATTTTCTGTAAGAGATGCTAATGATAAAAATAAAAATGTTAATGATAAAAATAAAAAAATGCTAAGACGTTTAAAAGCAACGATTAACTTAACGTTACTTGTGACGACGGTAACCAAGACTATGTACTCTGACAATTCTGCGACGTTTGTTGCAATTTAACACTGCTATGTCAATTATATTAAGCACATGCAAACAAATACATAGAAGTCATTGTAATGATGAATCTGCTATTGAGAAAAATGAAATACTGGATTTGATAAGTGGTAATTAGTCTAATTTTGAAAACTATTTGCTGTAATAATGTAAAACATAATCATTTTATTGAAAAATACATCGTTTTAACTTTGTCGCATTGACATATATTCAACTGATTATTTGTAGCAATAAAACTATATAATAATGTTTATAAAACAAAGATATGCTTTTTTAAAATTATATCTTCTAATTAGAACATTTTAGCATTTTTAATAAAATAATCCATCATAATTCACTATTATTAATTTTGCTACATCGGTAAATAAGTTAATAACATGATTAGTATTACTTCCTGAAAGTTCTCCAATTAACATTTATGCCAAAAACATAAAAAGGAAAAAAATGTGCGATCTGTAATCCACAAATTGGTATCATGACTCACAGCTGACTAATCAATCACTACCATTTTAGAATCCAGGCTCATTTTGCGCAGCATCCTGGCGACAATAAACTACACAAACTAGTAACAACTATAAAAAGAAGAAAAGAAACACAAAAACAAAACGACGCAACTTGCTAATGAAGTCTACCCTCTCAGAGAAGCATCTAACCCCAACTATTCAATCTATTCTACTGTTTTGCAAAATCGCGGTATCCGCGATCAATCGAATTTAGTCGACAGAGGAGAAGGAGAAGAATCAGCGTGTAATAATCCACAAAGTACTAGCATTCTTGATGCCGCGCCAAAAAGCGTAAAACATAAATAACATCTGTTTTTCTACGGCTTTTTCGCACTTTTTTCTGTTTCTCTGCTATTTTTTTTTAATGTTTTTTTTTCTAGTCATCAACATCATTTCACTTGCGATCATGAATATTAGTATCGCATCAAAAAAGTACCTTTTCCGTACTGAAAGAGTCACTTTGCAACTTCATCGTCGCGGCAGCAACATTGTTACTCTCCTGATGTGACAAGTCGCCGGCTTTGAGACTTCGTTGTTCCTGGAAAAATAAAGCAAAAAAATGAAATGAAGCGTAACAATTAAACTTTTGTCGGAAACTTTTCAACTTAGATAATCGATTACATGGTTGACATTCTTTTACGGTCGGAGAAGAAAAATATGATGTAACGCGAATGAAACTCGATGCCACTGATTTTAAGAGATCATTGAAGAATAGCAAAGCGATAAGATTAGAAGTGCTTGTGATTTAAACTTGATAAGAAAACACGTTTTTTCCATTACTTTATATCGGTGATTTTTCTAACGGTTAATTTAAATTCATCAATGTCTTTGATAATGAATTTTTACTTTGATTGGTAATTATGCTTGCAGCTTATGCGCACTCGTTTGCAAAGTCATTCATGAAATGAAGAACAAATCATATTTTTTTCAATATAATTTTTTGCTTGAATTTATTTTGTATTATTCTTATATTATTTATATGTGCTTTTATAAGTTTAATTTTCAATTCAACAATTTCAATCAAAATCTTACCGATTTCAGATTATGGTGACTAGGTTTAAATATTCCTTTTTTTATTCGCCAAGGGACACTCATTTTGCTGCCACTTTTTCAACTAATTCAACTATTTATTGTACTGACTATATATATTCTTAATTCTATATATTACATAAGTACTAAATAATCACTATTACTATTTATATAAGCAATATCTTGGATCACGATATCGATTAGTTAATAATTCAATATTTGGAATGGTAATTAGACTGACGTCAAAGATCATTTCAAACCGCCGTAACTTTGTCAGCAACACTGAATAACTACAAAATAATGGCAATTAAAAAAATGATATATCGCGTTTATCGGACTGATAAGACGAGTGAAAAAAGATACGTGATTTTATAACGGAGACAAACGTTAATCTAATTTCTGCAACACTATTCCACCTTGTTCAACGGACGCCGCATGTTCAACCCCACCAGAATCATTTCGGACGTTTAATTTTATCGCGCTTGTCGAAACAAATACGTCACGACTTGCCTGCTCGATGATGGATCCGTAAATCCAACTCATTATTCATTGCCATTCAAATTAGAACTTTTACATCTTCTTTTTTATTATTCTTATTTTTGATTCTGTTTCCTGTATATTATTTAATACGATTGTTTGTATTCTCAAACATACTATAATTTATTATCACATTTTTTACATTTCTTAATATGAAGATATTTTATTTTTGTTCTTTTAAAAAAAGTAACATTAAAATTACATTTATTTTCATATTTCTTTTTCATTTCTTTTTTTATTATTTTTGTTGAAGAACAACTTTTACTATTTAAAATTAAGTTGAAAAGTGTTTATAAGCATAATTAGTTTATAGGATTAGCCTTGAAAAAGTTGGAGCAAAATATTGCACGCTATTTTGGCGATGTAATCATGGCAAGTGGGGATAAAATCGCGGAAAACATATGTATAATTCAATAATTTGTGACTGTGTCACAAGTTTTTGTATATCTCGCGAAAATTTTGACGATGATCTCATATATGAATGAGTGTAAAGTATATATATTATTTTTAAAAATTGACTTTTTGAGCAAGATATATTATCCTTACTTGAGTAATTCAGTTATAAATAGACCCTGATTAATACCGTTAATTTTGAAAGATTTATTCAAATTTCAGTCAATTAATGTCTTGAGTTGCAATGTAATCGAATTAACGGCGAATTTAATTTAGTGAAAGTTTGGCAACATTTCGTAGTTGAATAAAAATGAATGATTCTTGCTGACGTTGCTTCACTATTTTATACTTTTTAATTAATTTTAATATTTTTTTTTAATTTACATGTTGCATTAACATTGAAAGTATACTCATATTGGTTTTAGACTTTATTGTATAATAATGTTGGAAATTTTTAAAACAAATTTGGATGTATAATTTCGTAATTTAATGTTAAGTTAAGTTTTACTTATATTTATTATTAATATAAATAGATGTAAAATATATTAAAAAATAAACAAATTCTGTATATTCCTTCAGTTTTGCAAATAGTTAAAACAAAGTTACTTTTAAATCTGTCACATCATGTTGTGTATTTGTACTTGTACCTGCTTTTGATTGATCGATTTCACTTTCTCAAATAATAATTTATGATTAACTAGGTCAGACTAGTATTTCTTGAGAAAACTAACAATAAACAGCAACAAAATAATACAAAATTTGAATAATCATAAAATGCATAATCTAAAAAAGCATTTGAATGTAATTTTTTCGTTCAAAAATATATAATTTGATTTGAAAATAAAATAATATTCATGATAATGATGATATGATGATTAAATAATGTTGCTAGTTTTTATACTGAATATTTAATCTTTAATTTATAAATTAAAAACAACAAAATTATCTACATCTTAAAAGGTCAATTTTAAAAAGAATCTAAAATGCAAAATTGCAAATAATATTTAAAAAGCAGTGCATTTTTGTGCATCAGCTGACAATAGTGTGACACAAGTAGAATTGTTAAACTACCATTTGATCATCTTTTTTGTACATTTTTGGAATTTGTTCAACGTTTTTACGACTACGGAAGATTCTTGTTTGAAAGTTGTTTTTTGCTCTAAGCACTGGAAATATTTGTCTAGCGAGTCTGGTCAGTTGTACACCCATATTGTTAACTAATCTGCAGAGAAATGCGAACGATGCTTTTAAACGTTATGCTTCTATCGACCGGACTCCGGGGTTGGTTCTTAACGTGCCACACGTGACCAACCCCGTTTCTAATGGTAACACAGTTATCGAGACCGGCCAAAACTTTTACTTTCTTTCTGAAGAAGAAGCTTATCTGCAGTTCTTAATTTCTGTTTTATTTTTATTATATTTTCTACTTTAATTTTATTATTATATGTTTTTATTATTATTAAGAAAAAGAAAATTATTTTTCTAATATAATATAATCTGCAAAAGACGTTTTTCATCATAGTATCCAATATTTTATAAAACAAGCAAACGTAATCAAGTAATGAATCAGTTATTGCATAATAAAAATTACTTTCATCAACCGTAGACAATTATAATGACATACATCTTCATTGCCTTTGAGAATAGAATTTAATCATCTAAAAGATAGTTATCAGATAAATATAATTAAACTCAAAATATCTTCAGTTTCTCAAATCTACGGACAATTTTAAAATTACATTCATACATTATGTATACTAATATTATATAAATGAACTATTAAAATATTTTTATATTATTTACTGTTATAAAAAAATTATAATACTTGAAAAGCTTAAAATTTATCTTGTTTTTTAATTAAAACGATAAAAATACATGAAATTTTCAATGTTGTACTAAATTAATTGTCAATTAATCTGACAGATGTCATATTTTAGAATGAACACATCATTTTTTTTATCTATAAAATGCTATTTATCGATGTGGCCTCTGCTATTTACATTGTAAAATTTGAAATATGCCCAAAGCAGTTTTGAGTTTTTATTTGTTGTTGTATTATGGTAATGAGAGTAATTTACTCGTATAACATCGTGCAACTGTTCTCATATGACATTGGCAATGAATCACAAAATACTTTTGGCCTTTGCAAACTGATTTGAAATAATTTTTATTAATTCAATCGCGTTGATCAATTTCATATATTTTTTTTTAATTTTCTAACTTCGACAAACGATTAATTATTGTAATTTATTATTTTTTTCTTTTACTTAAAAAAATATATTATTCTATTTACAATATAAATTAACTTCATTAATTACAAATTGTCATCGATCATGTAATACTCTTGATAAAAATCAGCGAAGTGATTATCGTTATTATACCTAAATTTGAATTTCAATCTTTATTCGCATTCAGTGAGTGACTATTTTGTACACGACTATTTCGCTTGAGGAAACATTCCTTTGGGTGACTCGTTTTGCATTATTTTTCGTGAGCGCTGCTCGAGAATAACTCCCGACACTTACCCTCGCAGCGGCGACGCTCTTTTCAGCCGAAACGCCGTCCATCTCGACGCGTGCTCTTGCGGCCGATGCTGCGCTCTGCTCTTTGTACGACATATCTCCAGTCTGCAACGCTCTCATTTCTGCGCTATTTGCGATTGCCTTCTCAGCACTAAATCCATCTTTTACTACCTGCAAAATTCAATTTTATTCATTAATATATTAATCATTCAAAATTTTGATCATGAAATCATTTTATTTTGTTTGTACTTAAAAAACATATAAATGATCATTCTTATCTGCTTTAATTAAATATTATAATTTATTTATCCTGAATATATTAATTAATTTTGATTAAATCATTTCAATGGAACATCAATCATAGATCATAAAAGTGATTCTCTCACAATAAAAAAAAGAATGTACATTAATAATTTTCATCACGTCTTGTCAACTTGTATTCTTCATAGGTCGACAAGACGGTATCTTTATGCTCGGGCAAGCCTTGACCCAGACATCGCCTCGCCAAACATTGCGCAGCTTTTTCGTATTGTTTGGTTTCGTAAGCAAAAATCTGTCTCGCGTACAGATAACAAAATGTTCCATTAAACTGTCAGCAAATTGCGCGCGCTCTTGCATAATAGTTTCACGTGTTTAAACATTGAGATTTTGTGATGAAGAAACGCGACTAAAGGTGTCAAATAAAACACAAGAAAAAATGTTCTTTTTTTTAAGATAAAAATCAAAAATGAATTTTTGTTAAACATTAAGAAAGCAGATTAAAAACTCGTTTTATATGTTAAACAACATCCGGTATAACCGGATTTAATCGACTCGATTTAGTTGAATCGCATTTACATTCATTTACAAACTCTGCGACACACTCCCAGATGACGTTTGTCAGATTTTTTGACGACCTTTTCGTTTAACGATCAAGCGGGATATAAAAGCGAAATATTTTACCTTGAGGGCTTAGCATTTTTATTTCAATTACACTGATTGCATAAGTAATTTTTTTTTTCATGTGAATTGTTTTCTTTACGTTTTGAAACGCACTGGGAGACTAATTTTATGAGTAGTACAAAATAAAATGGTTATATTTAATTATTATTTTTAAATTGTCTATTTATAAGCTGCGTAATTATACCTTAGTTTTTGAGGCACTGGTCATTTTTTTCTGCTCGAATTTCAAAGTCTCCGGACCAGCCGGTAGATTTGTTATTCCGGATATGTTGCCCATGCCTATAGATGGACTCATGTTGTGTAGATTATTTAGCGAATTAAGAGAGCTTAATTGAGAGGGCGAACCAGTGGTGAGATCGACCGCACCGGTTACTGGAGATGACGCTTCAGATTCCGGAAACGTCACCAGAGGTTCTGTCAAGTCACTTTCTTCTGTTACACTTCCATCCCTGCAATAATAACAACTATTTAAATAATTGCCTGTACATTAATTCATTAAAGTAAATTCTGTTTTCAAATCAAATTAAACACTTCAATGATTAGATTTGTAGAAGTATATGTAATTGCATTATAAATAGGTTCATAAAATACTGAGTATCGAAAGAATATATCTAATTAAAAAATGAGTTATTTCCAATCGTAAATAGTTGTGAAAATTATAATAATAATATACAATAAAAACGACATCTTAACGTTATTAATATCAACTTTTATCTTGTACAGACCCTGCGATAAATTGAATTTAATACTCGTAGACTTATTTATTGCGTATTTTCATAGTACGCGTTTTTTTATTAGCATTACATAACTTCGTGAGACTCACAATATTTATCATTATTTACTTGGTCTTAGTGTACAAACGTAAATCTATAAGTATAACAAATTGTGACCATGAAAGCTCACAATCACAAATTAAAAACTTCATCAAACAAACTTTTTTTTTCTAAAAACCAAAAAATTTTTTTTACTCAAAAATGCACAAAGTTAATAGTATTTAAAAATGTAACTTATTTGTTTATTATAAACGCAGCATCTTTGAATATTATGAAATAAATTATAATAAGAAAATTGAGATATTTGAAAGCATGTTTTTTACCTGTCAACGAGATTTTCCATACTACTGCGTAGCCTTTGTGAAAAGTTGGTGGAGATATTTTTCATCTCGGATATGCCACGTTTGAGTTCCGTAAGGTCGCTCTTCATCGAGCTCGCTTTCATCTCACTGGACGAAGACGTGAGAATCCTTTGCGAGGATTTGGCGACCCGACTACTGGTGCTCGTGGTACTGCTGCTGGTCTGCCGCTGATCCGAGAGTATCTGCAGATCACACACAAAAACAAATCGTACAAAATTTCTATTTAAAATCCATTCGAACTGACTCACACACAAACGGCCGTCGCCGTGATTCGTCGTGACGACAACCGTGAATTATCGAAATAGTTGCACGCGATTTTTGGTTCTCAGCCAATGACACTTAGCCCCCAGAGATCAGCCGAGTCCGAATAAATAAATCATCTCTACGTTATTAAACGTCTGTTCACGTCACATTAACCCCTTCATTTACATTATATATAATTGTCTTTGTTGTTGTTCCTTCATTTTTTGCTTTTACACTTTATTTTATCAACATCATTACTTTTGTTTTACTTTGTTCTTATTATTTTTTTGTCTAATTTAATTTTACCTTTAAAATAACTTATGCTTAACTTTATTCATTTGAAATATCAATTAAAAAGTCAATGGATTAATAAAACAATGTACTGAACTTTACTTATTTCTTCTCATACAAAAAATAAATAAATTCAGAATTTATAAAAAATGTTATGCTTAATTTTATTACACGCAGAGTGTAACAAAATTATTGCTTTTTTATGATTTTGTCATGAATATTTAATAATATTTCATTGAAAAGTTCAGTTATTATTGCGAAATTTTGCATTTGTCCCTGTACTACTGAAAGTTCAGTAAATTTTCAATTTTAAACATAAATGTTTATATTAATTTTGCTCTGCGTGTAATTTCAAGTATCAATTAAAAAATTAATGGATTAATAAAACAATAAATTGAAGCGTACTTTATTCGCAAATGAGATATAAACATATTCAAAAAAATTAAATCTAACTATAATAAATCTTTTAAATAAAGTCAGTTGTGAAAAAGTGTGTTCGGCATACGGGCTTGAGTTCATATTAGACTTAATCGAAGGCAGTATGTTGAGTAAATTTGCAGCAGCTAATAAAGTCTCCCAACGTCGAAAAAGTGAAATGTGCAAATATTTGCAACTCGTACCTGCGATGACGTTGTGACTTGCGGATGATGAGAATGTGTCACGTGTTGTCGACCTGACACCAGATTATTCTTTTTTTGAAAATTCTCCATGACGCTGTGCATGTCGCCGTTCTCGCTCCCCTCCGCTGGAAACTCTGACATCTGCAACAATTTCATTAAAAAAACTCACAAATTAATAAATAATTCCATTTTTTAAATTAAATCCTTATTTTTAAAAATGTATTAATACATTATGCAATACATTATTATAATTATTTCCGCATTTTATTATCGAATAATTTATCTTCTGTTGTTTTTCATAGATTAAAGTTAAAGCTTTTAAACTCACTTCAACGCGCATTTAAGCGGCGTTTATTCTAAGACGCCGCAAAGTGTACATTAATCGCATCATAGATTTGGTGCATTACTTTTGCGTTGAACTCCTCCCACTCGAAAGCGTCCAAAAGCGCCTCGTATTTGGACGCCGTGCATCGACCTCGCAAATGCAAAATACAACAAGCAAATTGCACAGACAGCCAGCACCACGGTATATTTCGCTCATAAATAGGACACTCGCGGGATACAACATTGCATCGCAAATATTGTTGGCGGCATGTCGATCACTTATAGACCAATCGTTCTTCTGCGAATTCGATTACGACAATCTTTTCAAACATTTGCAATGATATTCTGCAATGGATCATTTATTATAAGCTCATTTTTCTTCATTGCTTTCAATTTAATTTATTCATTTTTAGTACTTCTTTAACTCGACAAGATTATCATAGATTATTTATTGAAATTGTGTTTTTGGTTTAATTATAAAAACTGTTTTTAAATGTTCAATGTAAATTTGATTTAATTTAATCGAAAGCGCAATGTATTTAATTTCATTAAAATTACACTTCAGTAAACAACATTAGTATTGAATATTTTATCATTTGAATTCAGACCATCGAATTGATAATAAAACCTGTATCCACGTGTTGTTTTTTTTATCTTAATATAATATTATGAATCCAATTAAAAGGTATACTTTATGATATACTTTTCATTTCATTTAAACTAATACAATTATATTGCAAGTTTTACAATACAAAACATATCTTTTAATCAAGTTTTAATAATTTAATATAAATTAAAGCAATATAATTTTAGTTAGATTGTATAGATTTGTATATAAGTTTGCATTATTTTCATCTTTTATTATATTTAAACACTCGAATCAAAATAATATTCACAACTCTTTTTATTTCACAGTAACTTTTTATTAGAAAAATATAAAAGTGCAAATTAAATAACGTGGTTGATAATGTAAAATAAAAAGTGAAGAAAGCTGTCGATGACAACTGTCAGAGAGTGTCGTATCACGATATCCCACCCAATTGAACTGGTCAAGTTGCGCTGGCTAAGTCTCTCGGCCTTTGCGATCTATTAATTCGAACGATGCGAGCGCTCGCGATTCACACTGCGGCGAGTCTATGAATTAGCCGAGAAGATCTCTTATATGTGCGTGAGACACGTTTGTTTGTAATAATTCGCGTGGGGCTTTGCACATTTTTTCGGATGTTTTCTTAACTCCGTCGCCTTCGATTGAAATATATGTTCCAAAAGAAATTGCGCTCAATGTTAATGTCTGACATTGAACTTGCGAATATTTTCTTTACTTTAATTCCAAAGATAACAGAATCACTTCTTTTGTTGAATACTTTCTTGGTATCAGTCAATAATTGTTTATACTTTTTTGTATAAGATTACTTTAAAGTTTAAATTAAAAAATATAAAGAATTATGAAAATATGTATGTAAGTATATACAATAATTTTAAATTGTTTAAAATATTTATTTATAAGTTAATTGAAGTTTTTTTTTTAATAGAAAAGTATTTATTGAAGAATCTATGGAATTTGAGTGAAACTGCAATTAAAATAGTTGATAATGCAATAACCAAGTCTGCAGTCGTGAAAATCTAAATTTGCCAAGCTGTAAAGACAAAAAGCACTACCGGTTCCAGGAACGTCAGTCGTTGATCGTCGTGCCAGTTATGTTTTAGAGCGTTTTAATAAAGGCTTTGGTTACGCTTCTGAATGGTCCGAGAATATTATGTTTATATTCAATACGAAAAATACTCATTATTTATTCAAGTAATAATATTTCAATAATAAATTAATATTAACAATTATAATTTGTATTAATAATAATCAAATGAACAATTACACAATTTTATTTTCTTTTTATTAAAACAATTTTATATAAAAATTACTGTTTTGGTTTAATCAAAAAATATAATAATAAATGTATTGATTATAATAGTTGCATAAATGTAATTTATATGAATGAAAGATTTTTGATTGTGCAAAAAAGTTTTTCAGGACATCGGCCAGTAGGACAAATAGTTAACGAAAAATAAGAAAAATGCGAGAAAAATAAGCGCGAGACAAGACAAAGGTAGTAAGAATGTTGTCGGACGAGTGGAGATGATGCGACGCTCAAGGTGGGAAGCATTGCGAGATATGGTTTTGTCCAAAGAGCACGGAATTTCGGTCGAGCGACTGTACCGGATGACCTCGGAGCAACATCAATGTCGAGGGAACGTTATATTTTTTCAAAATCATATTCTTATCATTCTTTTTCTTCCAAACAACAATGTTTAATATTTCTGTTCATTTTGATAAAATACTTAATGCAAAAAAATGTATCCACAAAGTAATACATATAATCATTTAATTAACACAATTAATTAGTTTAATGAATCAGAAAAAAGGTGTATAAGAAATGGTATAATTAAAATTGTCTTTATTGGAAGAGATAAATGAACGTAATTCTGTGTTCTTTTTGCAGATCGAGACAATGATTGTTGGTAATGATAAAGACCCATGGAAACCATTAATGTAAAATTAACGATTATTGGCTGCTGGTTTGTGCGTGCGATTTGCTCGTATAAGCTTTTTGAACAAAGAGGAGACTTGTGCGTAAATGTAGTGCGCTCATGAACAACTGCCGACGAAAGAACCGAGAGATCAAGGGACGTGGAGGAGACGCGGCGGCGAATCGCCTTACTTGGGAATTCCCCAACGCACAGCTGTGTCAACACACATAATGTCAAATATTTCTGCACATTATGTACCGTAATGGCTTTCACGATTCAATCGTATACGAAGTCTCGCATTTGCATAATTCAAAATTCTTTTTCTCTTTGTATTAAATTTTCTTTTAGCTTTTTGTTGCATTTTGTTGTTTTCGCACTGAAAAAGAACAGCGAAGGATTAGTACTTTGGTGTTTTATTGTTTATCCTTGGCTGTTACTTTATTGTTTAATCCTTTGCAACAAGATGCGTAAGATAAGCGAAATTATTCAGTTGGAATACCAAATGCAAATGAAGCCATTTCGCGTGGCATTGTGTAGTGCAGTTTTGGTGCAAAACAACTGACGGGGCACTTGAAAATTATTTCTTCAATGTCATAATGAAAAGGAAGAAGAGACGCACTGTTTTGCGATAATATTTGAGCTGATAAGAGACATATGTATCGAGGCAAATTAAAGTAACAAATATTGTTTGCATTTATTTTGATTATATACAATTCACGAAAATGAAATTAATAACATTGAAATAAACATTTTCTTACAAAATATATTATTAATTTTTATTGTCGTTTTTTACGAAATGTAAGATAATTATTCGAAAGAGAATTATAATTATAATGAAAGATGTTATGTAATTATAATTAATAGCGTGTATTTTGTCGCCGAAGCTTAATTCATTTTAGAACCGTCTTTTTCTTTTATATTAGATTTTCCCATATAGATAGAGTGAGAAAATAACATTAAATTGATACAATTTTTATTATGTATGTATTTTCAATATTAAATGATATATTTAGATTAAAAAATTCGAGAGAGAAAAAAATATTGTTATATAATCATAACGAAACGAAGATGAGACGATCAAATATTTACATTCGAGCGAAAGTTGCTATTAAACGAAATATAAACGTTTCTACATTTTGTTAAAAAATAGTCCGCTGACAAGATAATCAGTTGTTTTATAAGGTTGATAGAATGTGTATAATATTTCTTATTATACAATGTTTGAATTTATCTGATGCTCGCAAAGCAAATTAATGACTTAGATTATAATTTAAATCTCAATTAAAATGTTAAATAGTTATGATTTTATCGTTGCAAATTAAATGAAAATACTCTTTCCTTATTTATCTATTTTTTATTATTAATTTATTAAAATAAAAAATGTAGAATTGAATATATATTAATGCATAAAGCAAGAAAAAAGAGAGTACTAATAATAAATTATGGAACAAATAGCATAGCTTTATATATAGAGGAAATTCCAAGCATATCTGAGATATTTAGCTGAAGGATTACTCTTATTCAGATAACTTCGTAATGATTAATATTTAATGTTTATAATGTAAGTCAACAAACATAGTAAGATAAACTTTACAAGTACGATAAATGTTTGAAATTATTATGACATTATTATAATTAATGATGTTGCGCAAAAGGGTTTTAAGTCATTTAAGTTAACAACTTTAAAAAACCCATCAAATATGTGATGTTTTCTTCTTTTTTTCATTTTAAATTTGATTTCATTGATTAAATATTTCAGGTCGAGAAAAGTGATTCGAGCGTAGAAATCGGCATTGACTCGGACGAAAAGTCAGTCAAGTGGATGATGTCACGAGTCACGTAACGGCGCGCGTCGTGACGTAGAAGCTCGCGCCAATCTTGATTAGGTTCCGCACACGACTTGCCTTTTTTTGATCTGTACAACCAAAATAACACCTTTGACGGCCAATTTTTACATTGTCATCGCCAAGATTAATTAAATCGGAAGTCAGTTTTCTTTGTCTTATTCAAAAATATATTCACTTATTTATATACAACAAATTGTGTATTCGATATTTTTATTTTCATTTTTTTAGAAAAAATAGTAATTACTATTTTTATAAATGTTATTTCAATCTAAAATATTCATTGCATTTCCAAAATCAACATTTTTGATGGCAAAACAAAATAGTGATTTCATTCAAAGTAGTTAATCATTTTATTAATAATATTAATTTTCGTTCGTACTATAAACAAACGGATAAAAATTGAGCAGAAATATTAAACCAAAGTTACTTAAATTATTTATTGTAAAAAACGAATACGTGGACTCACAAGTTGGTTTTGCATGTTTAGCTTATTATTATTACAGGAATACAAGCCTTTGAAATAGAGATTTACCAAATATTAAAGATCAAATATATTTGAATAAAGTGGATGCAGACGTTGTTTTGGTGTTCTTCAAGTACATTTACAGAGGGACAGTAATATAAGAAGACTACAATGATGCAGAACTTTGAGAACTCACGATAATCTATAACATTGAATTATTATTTTTGGAGAGAGAGAATGAAAGGGTAAGACATTTGGAAACTACGGGATTGAGTGTAAATTTACTTTGTGAATCGAATTTGCGAAGTCATATCGCTGCAGATAAGCAATTCAAACTTAATGATAATTTCACTCAGATGAAAATATTCACACATGTGCATAATAATAATAAAAAATATGAAATGTAGGTTTCTCATCGTTTTTTGTTACATATATAAAATTTTGTTACATATAAATAAAATATAACATATTAATATTTTGTACTGAAATTAACATGTCAAATTTGATGGCAGTTCAGCAAAGACCTGAGGAGTTATATATATTAGCCCCAATAAAGAGTCATCGACATCGATTTTTAACATATCTAACGAGTTTATTAAACCGTTTACTTCTAATATTGCAGAAACTAGTCATATAGAGATGCAACAGACTTTACTATATTTGCCTTACGCTATTGGAGAACTCAATATATAACAACAAACTTATGAAATTTAGTTATAAACCAAAAAACTCTAATTCTTGTGTCTGGAACGTGATATTAATATTTTATTATATTATTGAATTGTATCATTGGTTTTGTAATACGTAATAATTGAAGTTTTACTAAACTTCTTTTAATTATATATTCTTCATTAAAATTCTCTACACGTAGCCAAATAATACAGGAATTTTTACTGTTGAAACGGATTTCGAGCTGTATAAGACAAAAACAAAAGAAATTACTGTTTTTTTCTAGAAAAATGTTTGTTTACATCATAATAATTCTTGTTAAAAAC